>OZ010650.1:935646-1008051 GCA_963932195.1 Empis livida
CCTGTAATCAATACTGCACTTCAGCGATTTTATAACTGGCACAGGAAATTTATAATTGAAATGTTATCTTGATCAAAAATAATTGTATTTATGCGACTAAACAATAAACTAAAATAATAAATTGGTTACCTAGTATTGTATACATAATACAGAACAAAAAAAACTGAATAGGAGATTTTTTCATTTTCCTGTAAAATTTTCAAAATGTTAGTTAATACATTTTCGCAAGAAGGTGTCGATATATTTTTTTTTAAGCTACAATTTGCATTTTTTATTGTTTAATTTTAAAAGGAGCTTTTCGAAAAAAATAAAATGAATTGGGAGTAATTTGTTCTAATGCAGAATGTCATACTGTAAACAATATATATATTTATGCAATTCAAACCTTTATTATTTCAGTAATATCTAATTTTCTAAAAATATCACTTAACACTTTCATCCTCGATATTCAATTGTTTTGCTGCTATTTATATATATATATATATATATATAAATTTAATGAAATTATCTTATATATTTAATAGTAAAAAAAATCATTTTCACAAATAAATTAAATATCTAATAATGTTAATATTTAAAATATATTTATTTATATTTTTCAGATGTGATAATTTACCGAGATAACAGATATGATGTAAAATAATAATAAAAAAAGTTTTGTGATAGACATTTTTTTATCAATTATGTACATTAACAAAAAAAAATACATAAATAATAAATATAATTTTCTTAAAAAAAATTGAAAATCAAATTAAAAAAAAGAGTGAATAAAAAAAAGAAAAAAAAGATGGAATCGACATCATTTTCTACAGCATTAATAAAATCCAATCAAAAAATAATAACAGCAATATTTGAAAATATCAAAAAATTATATATCTTATCAGAATTATCTAATAAAATTGAATGTGATTATTTAATAAAAATATATAACAATAATAATAATAATAATTTTAATCATCATCAGATATGCTGGAGAATGAACTTAATTAATCAAAAATTAAAATACTAAATTTATTTCAAATTTAAACATATAATAATAATACAATAATATAATTTTTGATTTAAAATTTCTTCATAGATTTATTAATCCTGACTCTGGTCAAAAATTAATAAAAATAACATAAAAACAAATATAAATAAATTAAATAAAATGACTGTGATTCTGCTTGTAATATATGTTAATAAAATATATAATTAATAAAATATAAATCAAACGTGAGAGAAAATAGCTATTAAAAAATATGGTCACTTTATAAATAATTATCTTTTAAAATATTTAATATATTGTATTTATATATATATATATATATAAATAATTGTAATATAATGAGTGGAAATGGTGGTAGTGTATCATTATCTGGTAGTTCAAAATCAAAATCAAATAGTCCTGTACCAATTAGACATCAACAGCAAATAACTAATTCAACATTATCCCGTGTACGGCCACAATCTGTACATGCAGCTAGATTTTTAATATTTGATGAATTTGATATGACATCATATAATAACAGTAACAATAATAATAATAATAATAATTTATTACAATTGCGATCATCTGTAGGTGTAATGGGTTCATCTAGTGGTATATCAAATATTGGTCTTGGTGCTGTAAATTCATCATCATCTTCATCACCAAAAGATATTGCATCTGTAATTCGTAATTCAGCTATTGCTAAATCATCATCTGGTGGTTTATCTGGTAGTTCAATATCATTACCAGGACGTGATTATAATTTAATAACAAAAAAACCATCATGTCAACATTCATATTCGTTACGATCAAATGGGAGTGGTAAATATTCTAAATATTTAGATGTAACAATTCATAATTAATATTTATATTATATTTATTAATTTTTTTTTTTTAATAATATTTATTATAAATTTTAAATTTTTATTATAATTTTATGGTAAATATTTAGAATCAACAAATTTAACACGTTTACGCAATTCATCACTTGGTAAATCAGCACCATCATTATCTGCAACATTTAAAGAGCAATCCACTGCTGCTACAATGGCTGCAGCTGATGTTATTCCACAACAACATCAACAACAACAACACCAACAACAACAACATCAACATCAACAACAACTAAGCTATTCTCATGCCCATCATCATCGTCGTTCTTATGCAGGCGGTTCAACAGGAACTGCAGCTGTTTTAAATCGATCATTTTGTGGTGGTGGTAATAATATTAATAATACTGCTCATCATCGTTTTTCATTGGTAGCTGGGTTAGGTGGTGGTATTGGTACGAGTTTCTCTGGTAATAGTGGATTATTAAATTATAATTCAACATCGTCACCACGTTCGCATTCACCTATATCAGCTAGTCCAATCGATAGTCCCCGTATAAATTCACCAAGCATGATACAATTTGCATTTGCAC
Source organism: Empis livida (assembly GCA_963932195.1). NCBI lineage: Eukaryota > Metazoa > Arthropoda > Insecta > Diptera > Empididae > Empis > Empis livida. The sequence goes on from OZ010650.1 coordinate 938,040, forward strand.
CAATTAAAAGAATATCATGTTGTCGTGGTGATGGTAGAAGATGGTCAGTAGCATCATTACCATCATCTGGTTATGGTACAACACCAGGAAGTTCAAATATGTCTGTAAGTATATAGTATAATTTATTAAATAATTTTTTAGTAACAAGTAATTTCAATAGAAATGTAATAAAAATTTCATTGATAAAATTTTTTGATATTGAATTTTTTGATATTGTTGTTCAGTTGAAAAAGTTAATCGTGCCGTGATTAATGCCACATTGACCATTTACTATAAAAATTTGACTATTTTATGCACATTATTATTTTTAGTAAGCATTAAACTATTATTTTTTTAAATATCTTTAGTCACAGTGTTCAAGTCAAGAACGCCTCCATCAATTACCACATATACCAACTAGCGATGAATTAAGAATATTATCACATCATTTTTCCAATAACGATATTCATCCTTGCTGTAGTGGAGGTGGCGCTATTTTTGAAAATAATAGTCAAAATGCATCCTCCTCTTTATCACATCAGTTACAAAATCATCATAATCATCATCATCATCATCAGCATCATCCATATTTACCTCCTATTCATCCACTTCAACAATCTCAATCAATGCATCAGTGTCCAACAGCAACAGCAACACCACCACAAAAAAATCAACATTTTCATGGCACAATACCAAATAACAAAATAAATACTGGAGGTGGTAATAGTGGTATTAATATTGGTTGTAGCACTTCATCATCATTAACAAATCATCCATTTTGCCAAAAATCTTCATTTACCCCACCGCAATCATGCAGTAGTCCGCAAAATGGTACTACAAGTTGTGGTAGTTCAGGAACAGAAAGTGTTGGAGGTGGTAGTGGCGGTGGTGGCATTAGTAGTCATCATCCGGATAGGCAGTCACCATTTCATCGACCACGGTCTCGAAGTTTATCTAGCCCCAGTAGGTCACCCATTATTGATAATGAAATTGCAATTATGAATACCTTATATAAAGAAAGGTTTCCAAAAGCAACTCAACAAATGGAGGAACGATTAAAACATTTTATAAATGAAAGTAAAAATGCTGCTTGTGGTAGTTTAAGAGATTCACAACCAATTGTAAGGTAATAAAATAATAAATATGTAGATAATTAAAAATTATATACAGCAATTTAAAATTGTTTTATTATATATATTTTTTTCTTTTAATTATCCTATAACACAAAAATAAATAGATTTGTTCATCATCAAGTAATTGAAATGGCACGAGATTGTTTACATAAATCAAATGCAAAATTAATAACAAGTCGATATTTTTATGAAATGAGTGATAATTTGGAAAGATTATTATTAGAAACACATGATAAATCACCAGAAGCTGCTGTCGAATTAACTGGTATTATAAAAAAATTATTATTAATAATATCGCGACCAGCACGCTTATTAGAATGTTTAGAATTTGATCCAGAAGAATTTTATCACTTATTGGAAGCAGCAGAAGGTCAAGCAAAAATTTTACAGGGTATTAAAGCTGACATACCACAATACATTATACACAAATTAGGTTTAAATCGTGATCCAATTGCTGAACTACAAAATGATTTACAACAAGAACAAATACAAGAATCATCATGCAGTGAAAAATCTATTATTCCACCTATTGTATGGGATATAAATTTAATAAATAATGATCAGCAAAAACAAACTATAGAATCACAATCAAGTAAAATATCAATAACATCTAATGATAGTTGTATAGATAGGAATTTATCAGATATAAATTCATCACCCTCAGCAGTACCATTAATAGCATCAAATAATAATATACTACAGCAAAAAACTAATGACAGAAGAGAAACAGAAGGACCAGAAGAAAATGTAAATATTAAGACAGAAAATATTGATAGTTTTATAGCTAATAATAATAGTTATTTAATGAGGGGTAGCGGTTGTAGTAGTGAATCCGATAATATTAGTACATTACCATTAACAACATCGAATAATTCACAAAAACAACAACAGTCTCAAAAATATCATCAATCTGTTATATCAACAACAACAACAACAACAACTACAACAACATCATCATCTGTAATATTACAACAAATACCAAATGAAAATGATTTTGATATTATAAAATTAATATCAAATGGTGCTTATGGGGCTGTTTATCTAGTTAAACGTAAGCAAACCCGACAACGTTTTGCTATGAAAAAAATTAATAAAAATAATTTAATTTTACGTAATCAAGTTGAACAAGTATTTGCTGAACGTGATATATTAAGTTTTGCTGATAATCCATTTGTAGTTAGTATGTATTGTAGTTTCGAAACAAAAAAACATTTGTGTTTGGTTATGGAATATGTTGAAGGTGGTGATTGTGCAACATTATTAAAAAGTATTGGACCATTACCATCTGATATGGCCAGATTTTATTTTGCGGAAACAGTATTAGCTGTTGAATATTTACATAGTTATGGTATTGTACATCGTGATTTGAAACCAGATAATTTATTAATAACAGCAATTGGTCATATTAAATTAACAGATTTTGGTTTATCAAAAATGGGTTTAATGTCATTAGCAACAAATTTATATGAAGGTTATATTGATAGTGAAACAAGACAATTTTCTGATAAACAAGTATATGGTACTCCAGAATATATAGCACCAGAAGTAATATTACGACAAGGATATGGTAAACCGGTTGATTGGTGGTCAATGGGTATTATATTATATGAATTTTTAATTGGTTGTGTACCATTTTTTGGTGAAACACCAGAGGAATTATTTGCACATACAGTTAATGATGATATTGAATGGCCAGATAATGATGATTGGTCTATACAATCTGAAGCTAAAAATTTAATAACACAATTATTACAACAAAACCCAAGAGATCGTTTAGGTACTGGTGGTGCAAATGATGTTAAAGAACATTGTTATTTTATTGGATTAGATTGGAATTCATTATTACGACAAAAAGCTGAATTTGTACCACAATTATCAAATGATGACGATACTAGTTATTTTGATAGTTAGTATTAATTTTGTTATATATAGATTTATGTCTTAATACGCATAACTTTTTATTTATAGCACGAATGGATAGATATAATCATGATTTAGGTGGTGATGATACCGATGATACGGATGATACACCAGTTTTTGGTTCATTTAGTTCATATTCACCACATTACCGAAAACAACATTATTCATGGTCACGTTTAGCATCAAATAATACCTCAGATGAAAATAGTAGTCTTGAAATGAACAAATGTTTAACAACACCAGAATTGAGAAAGCTAGATGTATTAATAAGCATAAAAATTTTTTGGAAAAAAAGTGATATTAAATGTATTCCTTTTTAGATTTCGCGTCAAAGCCTCAAAGTGCCATCAACACCAGATGCTGATTATTTACCTGAATTATTAAATACACCAGATCGTGAAGAAATCAAGTCAATTCATCAATATTTAAAGCAACAATCATTGCCAGGTCCCTCATCATTAGCATCATCTTTACCATCATCATCATCTATTACATTAGTTAATCAGCATCAACAAAAGCAATTATTTTTCCAATCACCATCAACATTAGCTGGATTGTCAACATTACCACATCAATCACAAACAACGATATCAACATCAACAAACAATGTAACTGGAATTATTAATAAAACATCAAAAATATATTCACCATTATCACGACAAACTGTTTCAACTGTTATACCATGCTCATCAACACCGGCTAATAAAACTACAAGTAATAATACATTTGAAAATCATCGAAAATTAATTGATAATCATCAAATATCATCATTAGCATCAATAAAAACATTAAGTACACCAGAATCTTCACAAACAGATAGTGATGATGTATCACCACAAATTCATAGAAAACGTAAAACTATAATACATGGACGTGATATATTGCCAAGATTTTCAATATCAATTGAAGATGAAGCGAGTGGTACATCATCATCAGAAAATATTCGAGATCAGTTATCATTTTTAACAATAAAACCATTATCAAGTAGCAATGAATTTGTTCAGCAACGAAATACATCATCATCACCTAAAAAATTATCAAATGTAGGTTTTAATGATAAAATTGCTACTACAACAGCTAAAGCTGAATCATCATCTGACATATTAGGTTCTGTAAAACACCATCGTTCTAGAACAGTAGTAAAAAGCGCATCTGCATTAGGATTATCACTAATGATATCTGCTGGTAAGTTTATTTATTTTTTAATATAGTTGTATGCTTTCTTCATATATAAAAATCGCAATTGTTTATCTGTTATTAATAATTTTTGGTACTCTAATGCGGTGCCGGGCGACATTACGCGGATAGCCTCGAACGCGTGACGCTCATTGTACTGTTGGCGCATCATCGAACAGACGCGGTGCAACTGGCTCCTCGTGGTCTATACGAGTGCACACGCTGAATAGGAACCCGGACACTCGTGCCTTGCGATGAATCGATCGTCGTACGGTACGTTTGACACGTCGTTGAACAAATTACACAATTTTGTGCTGATCGTTGAACAAATTACACAATTTTGTTCCAGTTTCTTCTATTGAAATTTACTATTAAAGCTTAGTATGCATAATAAATTTTCATTTCACGATGAAAATTTCATTTCATCGTGAAATGAAATTTTCATAACAATTTAACATCTCGGGAAAAATGTTTTCTTAATGTTTTCTTCCCCATTCACAAGATTTTCACAACTTTTTCACGAGCTTGGAAAATTAATTTCATTTCACGGCGGTACGATATTAAGCTTAAAAAATCATAAAAAAATTAATTTAGTTGTATCTCGTTCTCTCTATCAAAGAGACACCTATTTTGACTGCGTAGTGTATTTAAAAATTGTACACTTTAAAAATTGCATGCTGTAAAATCATTCCACATATAGATATTATCTAAATAAAAAAAACGTATGAGGGTTAGGTCTTTGCCCAATACCTACTGAAATACACGGTGTTTAAAAAGTACCTCCACGATTTGAACGTCAAACATTTATTAAATCAGAACTTGTAGAATAGTTAATCAATACTTATCTTGCGTTAACCCCTCGGAGTAGCGCCTGTTTGGTTCAGCTCACAACGAACGGGGAAAACTTGTGAGCTGAACCAAATTCCCGATTGCTTCCTTTAATCGTTGTAACACTACAGAAAAGTGATCCACTAACGTTTTCACTGGCTCTCATCCGAAGTAAGCAAAGTACCATCTACATTTTTAACGACGTGCCAGGTGGAATGATGTGTGCTAACCCATTTTTTCGTGATTATGTAGATGGTAGCGCTGTCCCTTTTCAACTTGTTCTGCTAATCTTTTTACGCCCTTTCTTTGTCACGGCGCACACTATGCTGTATTTCTTTTTTCTTTGTGCAATAAAGGAGCTTCCGTTCTCTCAAATCTTCGCAGTCTGATATTCGAACTTTTAATGCTCTTCGCTCTTCCATTTTCTTCCTGGTATCAGCACATATCCATGGTTTGTGTCCTGGGGGTGGTGTGCCGATTATGGTGTCATGTACAGAGATGAACACTTCACAGAATTCCAATACGCTTCTGGATAAGTGCGCTGCTGATTGTTTCCACTTTTCGAGCAAGATGGTCCCTAAAACTTCTTCTCACAGAGGGAAACTTAAGCTTGATTTTGTATTCGTTGCCCATCAGTTTTGCAAAAAAAATTCCTTATATTATTTTTTTTTATGCATACTGTGTGTGTGCCATAATCTTGACAACAATTTCTCTATGTGAAGTTTTTACCACCGCATTACGGTTTACCTGGTTTCAAAAGAGGCCCTAACAAGGGTGTAAAAGACAACTGTTAACTTACATATTTTTTAAGACCAATCAATTGACTTTTCAACTTTTCTTAAAATCATATAAAATTAATTTAGCTGTTATCTGGTTCTCTCCACCTCCCCCTGGCATATCTTATTTTTTTTAGTTGAATATAAATAAGTTATGTAATTCTTAATAATATTTTATATGGGTCTCAAAAAGTAATAATAAATAATATTTTAGATGGTTCTCAACAAGTAACTAGTTGCAATCCATTATGTAGTAATATAGCTAGTGGGAATAATTCTGGTAGTGGAATTCTTCAATCACCAAGTAGTATTGGATGTAGCGGCGGAGGTTCAAGTACAGCTAGCTCACGTGATACATCGCCTTGTCGTGAGCTATCACCATTAGTAACAAATTTAAAACCACCAATAATAATTCGTCGGGGGCCACGAGGGTTTGGTTTTACTGTACATACAATTCGTGTATTTTATGGTGATACTGATTTTTATACAATGCATCATTTGGTAATGGCCGTTGATGAAGGCAGTCCAGCATTTGAAGCTGGTTTACGACCAGCTGATTTAATAACCCACGTAAATGGAGAAACTGTACAAGGTTTATATCACACACAAGTATTACAATTATTATTAAGTGGTGGAGAACATGTAACATTACGTGCAACGCCATTAGAACATACAAGTATACAAAGTGGTGGTCGTAAACGTGAATTATGGCAAAGTAAATTAGCCAAAAAAGGTGTTAACCGCCAAAGAAAACAAAAGAAAGATCATCATGATAAAAAACGAAAAACATCATTATTTCGTCGAATTAGTAGTAAAAGAGCATCAGCTGAAATACAACAAGTAAATTAAAAATAAAACCAAATTTCAAATTTATAAAATAATTTGTATTTATTTATCTTGCCTTAGATTGCAGCCGCAATATCATCACCAACTGGTGCGGTTACGCCGTCACGTTCATTTCAATCCTTTTCAGCCCGTTCTGTTGATTCATCAATAATAATGCCACCAACAAATCCGCGTTTGTCATTGTCGCCGATGGATTCATTTTGTCAAAATATATCTGGAGGTGCAGCATCAAATTCATCTCAATCAAGTTCGCCATCATCATCGGCACCAAATACGCCGACCATTAGTGGTAGTAATTTGTTAGTTGGGAATGTAAGCAACAATAGCGGAGGAGTTGTTGTGAGTGGTAGTGGTATAAGTGGTTCAGCTGCTGGCCAATTATATCAACGTCCATCAACATTACATGGTCTTAAACATAAATTACACAATACTAACCTAAGTGGCAATTCAAAGAATTTACATACAAATTCCGCTGCAGTGCCAAATCGTCGTAAATCGGTTGGTCATATACCATTATCTCCATTAGCACGTACGCCTTCACCATCACCATTACCAGCTTCACCTACACGTTCACCGTCACCATTAGCTTTTCCTGTTGGTCATCAGCCCGGATCATCAAATACCACACAATCATATAGTCCCGGTGGATGTGGTATTAGTAATATACCAAATACTAGCTGTAATGCTAATATTAATAACACGAGCAATATTATTGTTTCTGGTGGAACTGGTAATGTTAGTAGTGGAAATAGTTGTTGTGTTACTAGTGGAACAGTTGTTAGTAGTGTTAGTGGTGGAGGTTCATCAAATATTACGAAAAAAGGTTTTGCCAGACCCAAAAGTGCTGAACCAACTTCACCATTATTACGACGTGCATTATCACCTGACCGTTTACATCCACGTAGCGCAGAAAATAAATGTGTATTAATATCACCATTATGCTGTACACCACCAATTAATAGTAATAAAGTGCACCGGTCTAGTAGTGGTGTTACTGGTATACTTAGTAATAGTAATACAACATGGAGATCTGCCTCAAATTTGTCTGGTGGTAATAATAGTATGAATATAACTAATACAATTATTAATTCTAATTCAACACAAGTATGTACAATTTCTGCTGGTGGTAATGGTGGTGTTAATGTTGATGGCAATAATAGTGGTGCTGTATCATTGTCAGGTCAATCAAATAATCAATTTAATCAAATTTCCCATCATGGAATTGCTTCGAATATTAATTTAGATAAATATATTGATAATTTTAATATAGAAAAACACGAACAACAGCACGATAATTTAGTATTTGAACAACAACAGCAACCGACTCAGTCATCAACAACACCACCTAGTACATTATCATTATCATTACAACAATCTGGTGAAATGTTACCAAGAATAGCAGAAGAAAAAGATTCACCAACAAATTCAACCAATGAAAATAGTAATTATCAAAATGAAAATTTTGATATAATTACAAAATCTGAATTATCGCCAGCTAAAAATCATGCTATTAGTCAAAGAAATAAATTTAAAAAATCACCAACTAATAATTTTGATTATGATATTGGTATTAGTGGTGTAAATTTAACAAAAATATTATTAGAAAATGATAATAAAAATAGTAATAGTGATATTAATAGTAGTAATAATAGTATTAATAAAATACAAGCAAGTACTCATCAAAATACTAGTATAGATACTAAAATAAATTCTAAAGAAATTTCAATTAAACAACAACAGCAACATGATGAAATTCAATTAATACACCATAACGATAAATTAGAATTGTTAGATTTAAATAATTCTAAAAATACTAATACTTCTTTAACTAATAAGTTAACATCAACAAAAACAACTAATAATAAAAAGAATATTAGTAGTAGTACTATTGGTATTAATAACAGTAATAGCAGTACATCTACAAACATTTATAATAGTGCAGCAAGTAAAAATTTGAATAAAAAGTAAATTAAAAAATTTCATAGTTATATCAATATATCAATCTTCAAAATATTCACACTCTTAAAAGTTAATTACCAAGCAAAGAAATATAATATTTAAGAAAGAGCATATTTATAGTTTTTAAAATTTATGCTTGCTAACATAAAAAAAAACTGGAAATTAAATTTTCTTCTTTTTGTAATTTAGTAAACTATTTTTTATGATTTTTGTAATGTATAAGTTAAAGTCTTAATATTCTGTTGCGGAAATAATGAAAATATATATATATTTTCAATATTTCCGCAACAGAATATATATATATATATACAAAAATATAAAATAAAAATTGAATTTTTTTTTGCTTTAAATTGATAATTTAAAATTAATTAAATATATATCTAAATATATAGAAAAAAAATTGCATAAATATATTCTCCGTCTGAGAATATATGAGATTTTATGCCTTATTGTGTTACAATAAGACATACAACTTTGTTCTTTCTCAGCTGAGAATATATTAATAATATCCCACCATAAAAGTATTTCAGAAATATTCAAATTATAATAAATAATTAAAAAGAATTTTTTTCAATATATGTCGTGTTCAATTTTAGTAAAATATTCCAAGCAAATATTAATCAAATTAATATCAAAACGTAAATTTCATTATTTCTGTTTTTTTTTATGTGGTAAATTGTATTATTTAAAACATATAAATTAAAAAAAATTACTTGAATAATCAAAATTTATTAATGTTCAAAACAAAAACGTTTAGTAAGTGTTATGTCGAGCTGTCAGGTATTTAAAAGTGATAGTTTTATATGTTTCCACGTGGTAAGAGTTTTTTTTTTTTCTTCAAAAGAAGCAATATTCCGAAAGTCCTGTTTGTTAACAAATGATAATAATTATATATATGTGTATATATATCTGAGTTCCAAAATGAAACTATCCAATAACTATCCCTAGTTAAACGAAGGAGTAAGGTACCACAGAAAAGCGGGTAATGTAATTTACGACTCAGTGAGGATTAGGTGTATTAGGTTGAGCTTGAATAGGTTGAGGTTGATTATATCTAATATAATCAACCACACCACAGAAAAGCGGGGGGGGGGGGGGGGGGGGGGTTTACTATTGTCTCTGAAAAAGTAAATAAATTCAATAATTTGATACTGATAAGAAAATGTTTATTTTATGTCAATTATCGTAAAACTACGATAATTGACATTGATTAGGAAAAAAATAACGAGCCCTTTTCATACAACACCGATGTTATGTTAGTATATTCAATACCGGTTCAATAACATTTTTAAATTCAATTAAAAAAAATAACACTGGCATTATTCATTTTCTTAAATATAATGATTGGTAACAAAATAAATATATTGAAAAATAATAATATATATGTATATCAATTAATTTATTAATGTTATATTGATAAAAATAACAAGTTTTATTATTTTTGTTACCGTATAGCTATGATATTGGGATAAATTATATATAAATTAATTTTGTATATTTTTCACAAATATAAATTTATCTATTATATATAAATATCACAATTCTAGATATATTATTTTCACTTTTAATATAGTGCGAAGAAACTTAAAAGTGAGATCTAGTACAGTAAACACAATCTAATTGAATTTAGATTATGTCAATTAGTACTCTAACGTTTTGTATTTTCTAAATAAATTTCTGAAGAATTTTTAAGGAAAATTACGTTAAAAAAATAAATAAATAAAAATTGGAAATGTATATTTTATATTAAATGTACAATTTTTTTTTTAAATGTAGAATTTCATTCAATTTTTATTTTTAAAATAGGCTAACGTAATGTGCAAATTTATAAATTTTGAACTATATAAAACATAATATGTGTATATCATAAAATAGTCTAAATGATAATGAAATTTTAGAAGCAATATGAAATTTTTATTTCCTGCAATATTTAAAAAAATAAATAAAATAAAATAGTATTACTATTATAATATTTAATTTGAAATTTGAATAATTATTAAAAGAAATAAAATATAATATTAAAATTATAAATACTAAAATCAATTTTTTTAAATTTTCCTATAATTACTCTTTTTTTTTTTAGATTAATTATAAATTATTGTGATTCATATTTTTTTCTTCTAGTATTGTCTAACTTGTTAAAATATATAACAAAATATATATATATATATATATATATATATATATATATATATATATATATATATATATATATATATATATATATATATATATATATATATATATATATATATATATATATATATATATATATATATATATATATATATATATATTTGTTAAAATATATATATATATAAATATATATATAATATTTTATTTTCTAAATAAATAAAAAAAAGTAATAAAACAAATGTATATACTTAAAAAAGCAACATAAGATATTTATTTTCAACTTATGTTTATAGTATATTTTTATCCTACTCCATCAACATTTTAAAACTAAATTTCCAATCTATTCATTCAAAATATGTTTGCAGCATTTTCAATTTTTTCGGCTAAAATAATGATGATTTATACGGATTTTTAGAAAATATTTTAAAATTTGAAATAACTTAAACAATTTTTAATATTTTTTAAAAACGTCCTAGATATTATGAGGCCTTGAAATTAAATTTGCAACACGTAGATAACAAATATGTCCGCGGAAATGGGATGGAAATTAAATTTCCTACACAGAGATACCAAATATGTGAGGCTTGCTCCAGTTTTAAGCTATTTCAATTTTTTTGCGAAAAATTTTTCTAAAGTAATTTCTGAAGAATTTAGTTGAATTTAGAATTTAGTTGGTATTGAATTCTTTGTTTTTTACAATTTCTCCGATCAATTTGAATATTTTTCGAAAAGGTCTTCGAAAATGGGCTGGAAATTAAATTTCCTACACGGAGATACAAAATATGTGGGGATTGCTTTAGTTTTAACTTATTCAACTTTTTTGCGAAAAATCCTGATGGTTCGTATTGATTTTAATTAAATTTATGTATTTTGCCAATTTCGCAGGTAAATTTGAATATTTTTGGAAAAGGTCTTCGGAAATGGGCTGGAAATTAAATTATCTTCACGGAGATACCAAATATGTAGATATTGCTTTAGTTTAAAGGTTTTTAAAAAATTATGTCAAAAATTCTTATGGTTTGTACTGATTTTATGTGAAAAATTCTGATGGTTTGTATTGATTTTGATTAAATTTTGGTATTTTACCGGTTTCTCGGGAAATTTTGAATATTTTTTGAAAAGGTCAACTGAAATCATCTGCAAATTTGATTACTTTTTAAGGGTTTTCATTTTTTTGCTACAAATTCGGATGTTTTGTATGGAATCTCATTAAATTTCCATATTTTCTCGATTTCTCGGGCAATTTTGAATATATTTCGAAAAGGTCTTCGGAAATGCGCTAGAAATTAAATTCCCTACACGGAAATACTAAATGTGTGGAGATACCAAATGTGATTCCTTTAAGTTTTAAGGGTTTTCATTTTTTTGATACAAATTCTGATGTTTTGTATGGAATCTCATTAAATTTCCATATTTTCTCGATTTCTCGGGCAATTTTGAATATATTTCGAAAAGGTCTTCTGAAATGCGCTAGAAATTAAATTCCCTACACGGAAATACCAAATGTGTGGAGATACCAAATGTGATTGCTTTCAGTTTTAAGGGTTTTCATTTTTTTGCTACAAATTCTGATGTTTTGTATGGAATCTCATTAAATTTCCACATTTTCTCGATTTCTCGGGCAATTTTGAATATATTTCGAAAAGGTCTTCGGAAATGCGCTAGAAATTAAATTCCCTACACGGAAATACCAAATATGTGGTTGAAACCATTACAACGTTGTAATGGTTTTGAAAAAGGTTGTAAAAGGTTTAGGAAACGTTTAAAAAGAAATTACAACGTTTTTCAATCCATTGCAACGTTGTAATGGTTTTGAAAAAGGTTATAAAAGGTTTGGGAAACGTTTAGAAAGAAATTACAACGTTTTTGAAACCATTACAACGTTGTAATGGTTTTGAAAAAGGTTGTAAAAGGTTTAGGAAACGTTTAGAAAGAAATTACAACGTTTTTCAATCCATTACAACGTTGTAATGATTTTGAAAAACGTTGTAAAAGTTTTGAAAAACGTTTCCAAAGAAATTGCAACGTTTTTCAAACCATTACAACGTTGTAATGGTTTTGAAAAAGGTTGTAAAAGGTTTGGGAAACGTTTTCATAGATATTACAACGTTTTTGAAAGCATTACAACGTTGTAATGGTTTTGAAAAAGGTTGTAAAAGGTTTAGGAAACGTTTAGAAAGAAATTACAACGTTTTTCAATCCATTACAACGTTGTAATGGTTTTGAAAAAGGTTATAAAAGGTTTGGGAAACGTTTAGAAAGAAATTACAACGTTTTTGAAACCATTACAACGTTCTAATGGTTTTGAAAAAGGTTGTAAAAGGTTTAGGAAACGTTTAGAAAGAAATTACAACGTTTTTCAATCCATTACAACGTTGTAATGATTTTGAAAAACGTTGTAAAAGTTTTGAAAAACGTTTCCAAAGAAATTACAACATTTTTCAATCCATTACAACGTTGTAATGATTTTGAAAAACGTTGTAAAAGTTTTGAAAAGCGTTTCCAAGGAAATTACAACGTTTTCAAACCATTACAACGTTGTAATGGTTTTGAAAAAGGTTGTAAAAGGTTTGGGAAACGTTTTCAAAGATATTACAACGTTTTTCAATCCATTACAACGTTGTAATGATTTTGAAAAACGTTGTAAAAGTTTTGAAAAAAGTTTCCAAAGAAATTACAACGTTTTCAAACCATTAAAACGTTGTAATGGTTTTGAAAAAGGTTGTAAAAGGTTTGGGAAACGTTTAGAAAGAAATTACAACGTTTTTCTATCCATTACAACGTTGTAATGCTTTAGAAAAACATTGTAAAAGTTTTGAAAATGGTTTCCAAAGAAATTGTAATTGTTTTGAAAAAGGTTGTAAAAGGTTTGGGAAAGGTTTCCAAAGAAATTACAACGTTTTTCAAACCATTACAACGTTGTAATGGGTTTGAAAAAGGTTGTAAAAGGTTTGGGAAACGTTTTCAAAGATATTACAACGTTTTTCAATCCATTACAACGTTGTAATGATTTTGAAAAACGTTGTAAAAGTTTTGAAAAACGTTTCCAAAGAAATGACAACGTTTTTCAAACCATTACAACGTTGTAATGGTTTTGAAAAAGGTTGTAAAACGTTTGGGAATCGTTTAGAAAGAATTTACAACGTTTTTCAATCCATCACAACGTTGTAATGATTTTGAAAAACGTTGTAAAAGTTTTGAAAAGCGTTTCCAAAGAAATAACAACGTTTTTCAATCCATTACAACGTTGTAATGGTTTTGAAAAAGGTTGTAAAAGGTTTAGGAAACGTTTAGAAAGAAATTACAACGTTTTTCAATCCATTACAACGTTGTAATGATTTTGAAAAACTTTGTAAAAGTTTTGAAAAACGTTTCCAAAGAAATTACAACGTTTTTCAAACCATTACAACGTTGTAATGGTTTTGAAAAAGGTTGTAAAAGGTTTGGGAAACGTTTTCAAAGATATTACAACGTTTTTCAATCCATTACAACGTTGTAATGATTTTGAAAAACGTTGTAAAAGTTTTGAAAAACGTTTCCAAAGAAATGACAACGTTTTTCAAACCATTACAACGTTGTAATGGTTTTGAAAAAGGTTGTAAAACGTTTGGGAATCGTTTAGAAAGAATTTACAACGTTTTTCAATCCATTACAACGTTGTAATGATTTTGAAAAACTTTGTAAAAGTTTTGAAAAAACGTTTCCAAAGAAATTACAACGTTTTTCAAACCATTACAACGTTGTAATGGTTTTGAAAAAGGTTGTAAAAGGTTTGGGAAACGTTTTCAAAGATATTACAACGTTTTTCAAAATCATTACAACGTTGTGATGGATTGAAAAACGTTGTAATTTCTTTCTAAACGATTCCCAAACCTTTTACAACTTTTTTCAAAACCATTACAACGTTGTAATGGATTGAAAAACGTTGTAATTTCTTTCTAAACGTTTCCCAAACGTTTTTCAAATCTTTTACAACGTTTTTCAAAATCATTACAACGTTGTTACAAACTGCAATTTCGAAAATTCGAAATTCGGGTACTATGGTTGCCTCTTAATTGGGGCATAGACAATTTTTCTACTTCGTAGCTGCAACATTTTTAATGTAAAGTAACTAAAGTTTAAAAAATTACTTGAACTAATACCGCTATAATTAAATAAAATTATATTCAACTTATTATAAGTCTATTCATCATTTCGTTCTTAAAATATTTGTGAAATGTAAAATTTTTGAAATTTTTGTGTGAAATGTTTTTGCTCATTTTATGTATTATGAGCTCGAACTGTATTATCGGCGACATCGGTAATACAATGAATGTTAAATGGTGGCAATACCAGTATTCAAATAATTATCTTATATGATGCTTTCCAATTCAGTTTTTCATTTGATTTTTTTTTCTATAAATGTCAAGCTTTTATATTAATGACGTACGTATTCAAGAGTTTTACCAAGAAATTATATATTGTGTATAATATGATTTGTGAACAATAAACAAGGGTAGTGGTGGGTTGGATTGGTTATTTTTTAATAAATTTTTTTTAAATTTTAAATTGTAAATTAGTGGCATTTTTAAATATAGTTATTTTTATTCCAAAAAAATTTTTTAAAAAACCAACAACAAAAAGGTATACTTCTCAAAAAAAAAAACAATTTATCTAATCATTTAATGTGACTTTAATTAGTTTAAAAAAAAAAAAGATATTTTTTTTTGTGCGTTAAATTATTATTATTTCTTATAAGAAAATGAATTTAATAATAAAATTTTGTGTTCATAATTAAAATAAAATAAGTTTAATAAAAACAATAAACGATGAAACATTTTGGAAGAGAATTATTATTTTAGCTGGAAGTTAGTTAGTTTACAAAAAAAAATTGCTTAATTTATAAAAAAAAAAAAAAGAAAAAAAACAACCACAAAGTTTTTTTAGGTGTGTTCAAAAAAAAAATCTTAACCTAGGAACATATATAATTATCAGGGACAAGATACAAAAAAAAAATTTGTTTGCACACTCTCAGATCTCAGGAAAACATTTAAGATTGTTTTTTTTTCGTATCTATATAGAAAAGAAAATAATTGTAGGGAAAATCCAAAAAATGACAATAATTAATAATAGAAATTTGGAGGAAAGAAACATTAAATTTTTTTTTTTTTTAATTATACATTTTTAGATTATTTCCAATACACAAAAGATATTGAATTTAAAGACTTTCCTTAGTGGATAAAAGTGTTAAATGACATTTTTTTGTGTATAAAATGAAATATGACTGCAAATATGAAGATTTTTTAAATACATACAAATTAAAATTTGGTGTATTATCTGATGTAGAAAAGGGAGATATATATATGTATATATAATAGGTTTATTAACCCATTTGCATCATTAGTAATATATTTGAGTTATCATTGGAGCGTATATATACGCGCAAATATTCTGGTACATAGATTAGCATAGTCAAAATTAATCCAATTCGGGGCGCAAATGTTTACTTGATTCAATTTCCTAAGAAAATCGTGTGGGCGGGAAGGTGAGTTTATTTTCAATATCACCATGATATACAGGGTATTTAAAAAAGAACCTTTAGCATATTAAGGCTCCAAACGAAAGTAGCCTCGTTTATTAGATTGACCGTTATTGCAAGGCACATTTCGAATTTATTTTTGTATTTTCAATAAATGCACTTATCCTAAAAACTTTGAGTTTGTATTTTTTTTTATGCATTATCTTATCTCCAATTTCCTCAATACAAGATTTTTATTTCGGTGTTACGGTTTACCTGGTATAGCGCTTCCAAAAGTATTTTGTTTTTTTTTGAAAAATTATACGAATGGGTTAAGAGCTTTTTGCAAAACGTACTTGTAATAAACTGATAACTTTTAATATAATTTATTTAAAAATGACAATATCATCTAAATGAAGAGCTTATTAATTTATGTTTTTGGAAAATTTGATATTGTTGTGATAAACATACAATAAATATCCATAAATATTATGTTTTTGTCTACTTTAGAAAAAAAAAACATGAAATATAGAAGTTAAGGTCTTTTAACAAACTTCACTTACTTAAAGGAAACTAAAGACTTTAAGTATCATTTCGTAAAATTTACATTATGTTATTTAACACCTTTATCCACTAAGCTCTTCAAATATTTTCCTCCACTTAGCTTTTCAATTGTATAAAAGTTTATTACAATTTTTTTTTTTTTTTGTGTATATACAAAGATTAGGTTCTCTCGCATATCGTGGATTATAAAATAATGTTATATTTAATAACAGCCTCGAAATCGTATATCAGATATGAATATACACATATAAATTATATACATAATTTATAGTATATACATATTTATAGTACGTTAATATTTTTAATGTTTAGTCTTGGCAATTAAAAAGAAAAATGTCAAAATAAATAAATTTTTTTCACAGTTTTTAGGGATTTCTTTCGAAGATGTTAGGGGTGTGTCATATGTCATCCATACGTGTGTGTAAGCTTTTTCAACGTATGAATGTTTTAGCATAGTAAACGTGCACATAACACATTGGAGAATACGATATTGAAAAATTTGTTCTCAGATAAAGCTAGAAATTATTTCTACTTCTAACTTTGGACAAAGAAGCAAAATATTCTACGAAAAACAAAGAGAAGAAATTGATGTTTCAATTAAAAATATTTTTGGTTAAATCAAATGAGGATAATGGTATGCCCAATGAGGATAATAGAACTGTGCTATTTAATTTTATTGTTCTAGAACAAGCGATTATAGAATATTAGGAAATTTGGAATATCAATTTATTACTTAGTCTGAATTTAGGTAGATTTGTCGAGGTTTATTAAAATGAGTCACGGTAGTATATAGAGAAAGTCTTGCTCTTGTAGCTTTAGAGCAGTACTTTAAGTTTATCTCAATTCCAAAAAACATCGACTGACGAAAGTTACCTGTTCGCGGTATAATTCGCGAAACAGAATTATACCGCGTACCGTATGGTCTTAAAATTATTTCTGTCACTATGAATGCTCTGGCAACATTTTAGGTATATTTACTATGTTAAATCATAATTTGAAAAAGTTTACGCACGGACGGCAAAGTGCTAATATAAGGGATTTTATTTAAAAACAAATCCTTATTTACTACTAGACGTGTTGTCCAGTAGTAAATAAGTTGTTTAAAAACTTTTATACGGTTGTAAAAAAATTAGTCGTATTTACAATAATTTATATTCATATTTTTTTTATCATGTATGTTTGACAATTAAATTTAATACTTTTTCTGTTTTTCTTTTAGTCAAATTCTATGTTTTCTCTATTATGCCCCCTAAAAAAATAAGATTATAAATGTTTTAGACATTATTGTGTAAAAAAAGAGTATGGGTAAAGATACTGAATTGTTGGAGGCAGCACGAAATGGCAATTTATCAATTGTTGAAAAAATCTTAAATCAAAAATCTAAACGAAGTGGACCACTTGCTAGGTAAATAATGTTTTAAATTTTTTTGAGCACTTTTCGTGTTACTACAAGAGTTATTAAATTAACTTCTTTTTTTGTATTAATAAAGTCTACGAAGAGGTCCAGGTGCAAATGTTCAAGATAGTAGTGGATATTCTGCATTACATCATGCAGCACTAAATGGTCATAAGTATGATTTAATAATAAAATTATTTATTCTTAAGATTTTATTGATATTAATTGGTTTTTAGTGATATTATTCGATTGTTATTATCACATGATGCTTCACCAAATTTACCTGATGCGCGTGGTTCATCACCTTTACATTTAGCTGCTTGGGCAGGTCATCAAGATATTGTTAAATTATTTTTAACACAGCCAAATCGACCTGCAAATCCAAATTTACAGGTTAAAAACATATATATTCATTATAATAAAATTGAATTTAGACGGAAATCATAAAAAAAAACGCTATAAATTTTTTATAGACGATAGAAAATGAAACACCATTACATTGTGCAGCAAGGCATGGACATACTGGTGCATTAACAACATTATTAGCACATGGTGCTGATCCAAATGTTAAAAATAATCGTAATGAAACACCATTAGATTTAGCAGCACAATATGGTCGATTACAAGCAGTACAAATGTTAATACGTGCACATCCAGAACTTTTATTACCATTTAAAATTAATTCAATAAAAAATTTACAAATTAATGATATAAATTGTGGTGGTGGTGGAGGTAGCAGTAGTAGTGGTGGTGGTTGTGGTAGTAGTAATATTAGTAATGGGAGTAATTATAATCGTTATAATTCAAAATTATTAAATAATAGTGGAAATAGTGTAAACTCAAGTAAATCACCATCATTTATTCAACATTTAACTGAAAATAATGATATAACACAAATTGTTAATCATTCGCCATTACATTTAGCTAGCCGTAATGGTCATAAAAATGTTGTTGAAGTATTATTAGCAGCTGGTATTAATGTTAATTTATTAACACCATCTGGTACTGCGTTACATGAAGCAGCATTATGTGGTAAAGATATTGTTGTACGAACATTATTAGATTATGGTGCTGATTTAGATGCTACAGATTGTGATGGTAGAACTGCATTAGATATATTAGAAGAATTCCCACCGCATGTTACAAAAGGAATTGTTTCAGTTATAAATAGTAAGTATACAATTATATTCTAGTTATATATATACGAGGGCTGTATATGTGTCAATTAATTAAAATAAAAATAATTATTTACATTAACAGATCATAGAAATTCGATGTTATATGATAGTGAATCAGATGATATACATCGTGATAATTCAATAATATATCATCAGAATAATAAAAATTATAATATAACAGCAACGACACCAATGTCTTTAGGTAGTTCATATGAAAATAATCGTGGATGTTCACCAGTACGAAATTATTCTCATCAGTAAGTGATTAATTGTTTTATAAATATATAGTGTATATAGAAGTTTTGTCGTAAACTAAATAATTCTATAGAATACTTTGGTGAACTACTGTTATATAAAATTTCAAGTCGATATCTTATTTAGTTTACGTGTAGTCTTTTAAACAAGTCAATCTAAGTGAATTTTTAAAAAAATGGATAAAAACGAATTTTTTTATTATTGTTATTTATTTTGGTTTATATAGTGATATAACAACAAGTCCATCATCATCAATGGGTAGTTTAGGACCACCATCACCAAGACAACGTACATCAACTGGTGATTTACCTGATTTTTATATAACAATGACACCAATTAAAAATAATCAAATAGCACCAAAAAAACCACCACGTCGTAATTTATATATATCTCCAACACATTTATCACTATCATCACCAAGTGGCAACAGTGAAACAAATAATTATTGTGATGATATTATTGGTATTGTAACAACATCAAATAAAAATATTGGTAATAATAATGGATATGGTCGTATTAATCAGCATCATTCATCATCATCATCATTATCAACAAATAATCAATATAATCATCATAGTCGTCATCATTATTATGATCAGCAACAATATCATCAAAATAATTCAGTATCATTTGATACATCAAATAGTTGTAATAATATTAAACCATTATCACAAAAACAAAATGCTGGTTATGAATATGTTTATATGGCACGTACTGGACCAAAAATTGATGGTAATTATTAATATTTTAAATAGAATGGGCAATAGTATAATAATTTCACATTTGAGCCAGTGACAAAATTCTTGGCTGTTTTAATTAGAAATTATTAATTTAATTAGAACTTAGCGGAACAAATTATTTTTATATATATATTTTTTTTTAAACAGAAAAACTTAATAATCGATCGAAAAGTGTTGATCAATATGTTGATATGAATATACAAGCTAATGAATTACAACAAAATGAACAAAAACCAAAACCAGCACCTAGAAATTTATTAGCTAATGTTAGTTATGAAAATACAACATTAAAATCATATAATCCAAATCGTAAATTAAAAAGAAACCGTGAAAGTTATGAATCATTTAATATTGAGTGAGTTTAAGAAAAAATAAAATAAATTATTATTACTTATATACTTAATTTATTAATATCTACATTTTTTTTTGTGTACAGTTTTAATAAAGAAAAACTAAATTATGATAATATAAAAAATTATCCGCAAAGTCCAACAAATTATCAACAACCCCCAACACCAGAACATCCACCTCCACCACCATCTCAGGCTGAAAAATTTATACATGATCGTATAAGACCATTAAGTCAGGTGGGTGATGATTATCAAAAACTGGCTTTTATTACAACAACAAAAAATATATCAAATACTGGTACTCTTTAAAATAAAAAAAAAATCATTCAATTTTCGAAAATAACAATTCTATATTTTTATCTATCAAAATAGTAATATAGAGGTATATTTTTTTAATAATCTGCATATTATATTAATATATGTATAGTAAATAGGATATCAATTATGTATTCTTACAATATTATATATACAATCGGCCAAAACAGTATTCGGATGATTTTCATATAAAATAGGAAAAGCTAACTTAGATAACTAAGTAAAATATAGATAAATCATCGGTCGGCCGGGAAAAAATTACTGTGAAAATATATAGTTCGTCGCAAAAATTAATTTTAACTTTTGCGCAGACTTAAAATTAATTTTAAAATATACAGAATTGAACTGCTCTATGTATAATTTTGTCTTCAGCCTTTTTACATGCTGAAAAGTTCAAGATTGTAGCAATTGTACTAAACAGGAAAAATCGATGTTGGGTCTTAGTAATTTTTTCCCACCGACTGACGATCTACTTTGAATACGTCAAATTTATGACAAAAAAGTTTCCGAACATTATAGTTATTTTCAATCTCCAGTCTTGTTAAGATAAAATTTATCTTACATTTATACTATTTATATTTGCAGTGGCTGTTTTTTTAATTTAAAATGTCAAATTCAATATCTGAAAGATATTATAGAAATATACTTTTTCATATGGCCATAAAATTGAAATTTAGGTTTTATTAACCATAATAGGTTTATAGTTATATACTATACTTGGCATATCATCATATATTTTATGTTTAACCATTTCTATAAGTTTGTTGTCGGGAGCAAATATCGTTTGTGTAACGCAAACAACGAAACAAATAGTTTGTATTATAGTTAAGTTTTTCGTTATTGTTAAGCAATAAATTAGGAGTTTTCAGTGAGATTTAGCGGCGGTCACCATCGTCCTTAAATGTACCGTAGCTATAATCGAAATCATAACTATACGTAAAAAAACTGAGTATTTAATAGCCCAAACTAAATAATAATATATTCTTGGTCATGGCTAGAGATATGTCAAGATTTATGGGCAATGGACACCGTCCAAAAAATTTATGGCTCACAAAAATTTGTTAACTAGAAATAACACTTAAGAACAAGTCATTGAGCACCCCTCAATTTATTTTTTTTTGGAGATATATCGACGTTTATATAAATTACGTAAAAAAATTCAAAATTATAAAGTCGAAATAGTATTTTTAAATTGTTTTAGTTAATTGTAGTAGTGCTATTTAAAGAGTAAATTCTGCTATCTTAGTGTGTAATATTAAAGATTTAGCACACGGATTTAGCCACGTCTACCATATCTTAGAAATCAAATGTATTCCAACTATAAACTTTTAATTGTGATGCTTTTTTATGTGTGTGTGTGTGTGTTATTAGTGGATTCACAATGTTACCTTAACAACGGAAAAGCAAACTCAAAACAAAGTAATAATTTTTTTTAAAGGTGTTCTTTTGAGTTATTTTGTTTTGTATGCGTTGATAACTTCAGAATGGATTTCAGAAATATATTTTAAACTTTCTGCGTTGTGCTTTGTTTTACGTTATCGTTGCATTGTGAATTCAATTGGCGGATTGCATAAAGTTAGGGTTTAAAGTAATCCCTCAAATTCTGGAGTGTTCCATTAAATTGTAAGCTCAGTAACAAAGGCAAATAAGCCAAATCCAATTAGAGTTTTCTATAATCCAATTTAATAAATTTTCTTTTATAGATTAATACCGTAGCAACTGTTTTAAGGTTACTTGTATTGGTGTATGCTCCTGTTATCATACAGCAATGCAATACTGATATCAATTTACAAACTACAGCAATATTAATTTCAAATTAGTTAAATATTATGGCTATTTATATTGTGGGCTAGCACTCAAGAGTAAACAATTGACATATTGGTATTCGTTCTCTTAAAATGACATTTTCGGATAAGACAAGTCATTTTTTCGAATATAAATTTTTATAAATTCTGTTATAACATCGAGATAGCCTTTTATGGTTTTGAAATAAACATTAGTTATAACAGATTTATTTCGCCATTTATTATCAAGTATATAAAATTACTTAAAACACAATACTGTTAACTTTAAATAGAATTTCTGAATGAATTCTATTTAAAGTTAACTGAATGAAGTAAAAATTGAGAATTAAAATAATATACAAACAGAGCTGCGTATTTCATTGTTCCCAACAAATTCAAATTGAGTGTTCTTCCCCTATTCGTTAAAACCCTCAAATGAAACACATGGAAACATTTAATTCTTATGCAATCCGCCCAAGATTAATTTTTTTTTATTTTTCGTTGGTAATTTTAATAAATTTTAAGAATTCATTTTTTTTTTTTATTTTATAATTAGATTATTATTAAAATTAGTTTCTATTTAACAAATTTCCTACAAAAATAGAAGAACCTCCTAAATAATAAAATTAAATATGTAAAGTGTTTCTTTTTCAATAAAGTGTTTGGTTTAAAAGAAATTTAAGTAATTATAATTATCATATTTTCTGAGTGAAATTCTCTATTTAAAAAATATTATATTTGAATTATTTTATTATTATTTACTTAATTATTATAAATTGTTTTTTACATTTAATTTATATAAATATATATAATAAATAAAATATTTCATTAATTTAATTTATGCATTTTTTTATAAGTTTTTATTTAATTTGTTTTAAAAAATTAATTTTGCTTTAGTTTTTGTTTTTATCTGTGAAAGCAGCATATTTTTTTTATTATTATTAATAAATGTTAACGTAAATTTTCAAACAAACTAAAATATGTGTAAGAATTATGTTGTTGTGTATATTATGTTAATATAGGAATATAAAAGAATATCAGGATTAATAATAACAATGGAAAGTGGAACATCACCTCAAGATAATTTATCTCATGATATCATATTACGTGCATCATCTGGTTCAATCAGTTCAAGTATATCAATATCAGATCGTAGTGTATCTACAGATTGTGTTGAAGAATTTATTGGTGATGTACCATTTGCAGGTAAAAAAAAACTATTAATAATATTTATCAAAAAAAAAATGAAAAGAAAAACGTGCGTCTGTCTGTCCGTATGCAAACTTTTTCAAACTAGTATGTAGTAAATGTAGGCATAAATGTTACATAGTTAAATTTGTTGATTTAAAGTCTCTAATAATTTAGAATAATAAATCTGCTAATAAAATATTGCGGTATACCACAATGCAAAATTTGAAGAATTTTATACCTGATAATGGCAGTAATCCTTTAAAGATGTCTCGATAGGCGGTGTAATACTGTTTTAGAAAAACGTTTTTTAGTGAAAAATTGCTATTTAACATAGTAAATTTTCTCTAAAATTGATAATAAACCCAATGTTGGAAAGATTTTAAAAAGTAGAATAAAGTATTGTGCCAATAGAGAACCGCGAAAAATGCGTAAAACTAAATACTATTGAGTATAATTTTAGAATCTGTAAACATTCGTTTGAAAGGTAAGGAAGAATATAATAAAATAAAAAGTTGAGCAATTTTGCCACTAGGGGCTCTATATTACAAAATATCAATATGTAATTTTTATTTTTTAATTAGTTTTTCATAAGTACTTAGTTAACCCCACCACTTAAGTGTTTTATAAAAAAAAAAAATCTACTCATAAATTGATTATTAAATTAAAAAATTTATTTTAGGTTTATTTAAAGGTTCTACTATGAATTTAAATAATAGTAATAATTACCAATTAGGATATCAACAACAGCACCAAAGAAATTATTTATTAAAAAACTCAAAAGAATTATTATATCAATCAGAAGAACAATTATTGACATCATCATTAGATGATCAACAACATCAACAATCGAAAATTTTAAATCAACATAATAATCAATTAGTATCATTAAATTTACATTCAAATAATTATTATTCAATTGAAAGGAATCAACAACAACAATGTTCATTAACTATTGGTGGTATATTAGATAATATCAATGATGATAATAATATTATTTATAATAATTATAATAATATTAATAATATTGATACCGAAACATCAAATTTATATTTAAATGATAAGAAAATTAATTTATTAAATTATGATATAATTAATTACAATAACAATGATGAATATAATAATGATAATAATAAATTATTAATAATAAATAATCAAAATATTGAAAATGTTGTAGATGATAATGTTGTTGAAAAGTATTATGAAATAAATAATGAAAATAATGATATTATTAAAAAATTATCAATAAATACAAATAATATAAATAAATTAACAGATGATGATGATGATGATGATGATGATATAAAAAAACAATTTATAAATAAAAAGAAATTAATAAATAATGACGAATTATTAAGTCCATTTAATGAAAAAGAAGCATGGGCAAAAATATCTGAAATTATGGAATCATTTGGTAGTGGTATATTATCTGATACAAATATAGATAAAATAAAAAAAAATAATAAAATTAAATTATCAAATTGTGATAATAATGATGATAATAATATTATTATTAAAAATTATGATAATAATTCTACTGATCAAAATCATATACAAAAACAACAAGAAAATTATAAAAATAATGATTTGAATAAAATCTTAAATGAATGGAATTTAATACATTTAGAACAAATTCTAATTGATAATGGATTTGATAATATTGAATTTATGGTAAAAATAAATTATATTATTTATATTTATATTATTTTTCATATTAATACATTCGAAACGAATCGTATACCACCGTTCCTAATTTTTAAAAAAGAAATATGAATAACGCACTGTGTGTAGGTTGAGTTTATATTATTTGTTATCTGTTATGTCAGGTAATGAAAAAGGGGATTCAGCATACGATGCTGACATCATAAATGTAAATTGAACATGCGAAAAGAATGGTATATGTCAGCGATATTGTTTTAATTTAGACTAAAAGACCCATACAATGGTCATTTCTCTTCTAAAATATTTATCTCACCTAAAAAATTTATCGTTTCGAATGTTTCGAAACTTTTTATAGTATTTTCGAAAAGCCACAAGTATTATTATTAATATAAATTTTTAGGACTTTTTTGCCAACAAAAACCTAATTTGCTGTCATATTGTTCTTATAATATTAACAATTTCGTGTTCGTGTAAACTTTCTTAAATTATATTTCAACATATGAATTAAATATGCACATAAAATATTTAGTTCATCATTTTTGTTTAAAACAAATTTGTTTAAAAAATACTTTGGTTTTAATTTTTTCAATTTTGAAATTAATTATGGAATGTCGAAAATAAATTTAATAATTAGATTAAAAAAATAAATTAAATTTACTAGGTGACGAGATTTGTCCTAATTTCGTACGAAAAAATGATGTCAACACAATTCCAAATAAATCGGTGCCAAAATACGTTAGAAAATTTTGCGAAATTGTCATTGGTTTGTGAATTTCTATTAGTCGTCATGTAAATTTTCGAATAATTCAGTCGCTGCGAAAAAATTAGTAAACTTTTAAACGAATTTAAGAGTGAAATTATAAAAAAAATAATATTGTTAAAAATTTTATTTAAATTAGAATTAAAAAAAAAAAAAAGTCAATTTAGTTTGTAAAACTGATTAATTTTATTTAAGAAAAAAATAATGACGAATTTTCTGAAATTAAAAAGATTTTTATATCTCTATCTCTATACAGAATAATTATTAATTTATTTTTTTTTGTCTTAATCAGAATGGTATAATAGATAAAAATGATATGATGGCTATGAATATAACAGAAACAGATAGCACAAAATTAATTGAATTTATACAAACACTACCAATAGCCAAATCTCTGCCAATTTTATATAATAATATTGATAGTAATAATAGTACAAGCAATAATAATTCGATTTTAAATGTGGACCAATGGCTTCATAGTATAGATCTTGATGAATATATTAATGTGTTTCGGTAATTTTTTTATTGTAGATATATTTTTTATTTACTTATTAATTATTATTATATTAATTTATTTAGAAAACATTTATATACACATATGGAAAGTGTTTGCCGTATTTGGGAAGTTGAACTTCAAACTGTATTACAAATAATAAAATTAGGTCATCGTAAACGTATATTATATTCAGTAGCTGATAATCGTAAACATCATCCACCAATTAAAAATGATAAAACAACAATTGATGTATTAAATGCAGATTTACATATATTAAAAACAAATATATTAGAATTACGTGATGATATTATTGATAAATTACCATTAAATGATGATGGTAATGTTAATAATTTAGAAATAAAACAACACCAACAAAATCCAATAAAATTAAATACAAATTTAAATCGAGCAAATGGTCAACCAATACGTCATAGTAATAAAAAAAATAGGTTATATATATTTGTTTTTATTTATTTTTTTTCAGTATTTTTCAATATTTTGTACAAAAATAGAAAATGACTAATAATTTTTGTAATTATATTATTATTTTTTTATTGTATTATTTTATAGACCAGCACCTAAACCACCAATTAAATTACCACCAATACAGTTATTAACAACACCGCAACCATTAGAAATACGTGCACCATCTGAATTATTATTAGGTTTACCAAGTAATTTAAGAACACAATGGCGTCATACAGCTACATCATTAGTAAGCGGAACCGTTAAATATGACGTTTATGTAAGAAATTAATATATTTATATATATATATATATGTATATACGAGGGCAGATTGATAATTACGTGGACTACCTGTGATGCAGCTAATGCACAGGCATAAAGTGGGTATTTTTTATCTCTAAAATCATTTACTAGGCTATTATATAAAATTTCAAGTCAATATCTTATTAAGTTTACGTGTAACAGTCTTTTAAGCAAGTCAATCTCAGTTTTATCCAAGTTTTGGATAAAAACGGATTTCGTGTGTTGATACGAGGGCTGATTGACAATTACTTGGACTGACACAGAAAACACATTATTTTCGGTTTTTTTTTTTTATTATTTTCAACATAGTTTTATCAACACACGAAATTCGTTTTTATCCATTTTTTAAAAATTCACTGAGATTGACTTGTTTAAAAGACTACACGTAAACTAAATAAGATATTGACTTGAAATTTTATATATAGCCTAGTAAATGATTTTAGAGGTAAAAAATACCTACTTCATACCTCAAACTTGCATCACACGTAGTTCACGTAAGTAACTATTAATCTGCCCTCGTATATACCATTTTCAGGTTAAATTTAATATTTTGTCAAACAAATTTCAATGTTTTTCGCAACAAAAAAAAATGTTATTAAAGTTTTTTTTAAGTTTCGATCAACGATTTCATCGTTGTATTCATTTGCCAAATTTTACAGGCGGACCGCGATATTATATTCTTCCGGAGTAGAAAATTTCGATAGAATGTGGCAAATTTCGGTCACAACGTTTAGTGCAATAATTGAACTATCTGTTTATTTCTTACCATGTTTTTTTAATTTTTTTTTGTAATTATTTCAAAAATTTAATTATTTTAACCTTTATCTGGGTTGTAGGCTGTTTCTTCTCGCACAATTCTTCTTGAACAATTTTTCTGGCACAATTCTTCTCCCACAATTATTGTCAGCCAATTCTTCTCAATCAAATTTATTCATGATTATGGTACATACAACAAAAATATATATTATGTACTGGGAAGAATTGTGCGAGAAGAATCAGCCGGTTGGCCTTTTTCAAATTTTACAATGTTGTTTCAGTCAGTTTTTTATGTGAACGATAATTATGCTAAATCATAAGTTGAAAGACTTACGTACGGATGATCGGACGTAAAGTGCTAACATAAGGGATTTTATTATGCTACCAATAATATTGATTTGAAAAATACCTTGAGTTGAAATTGACAAAATTTTGAATTTGAATTTGAAAAATATTGAATTTATTTATTTTTTCTAAATTATTATAGTATTTGGGTTCAACTGTTGTTAAAGAATTACGTGGTACTGAATCAACTCGTAAATCAATACAAAAATTAAAACGTGATAATCATCATATTAAATTATTACCAACAATTACAAATAATCAAACAATGTCATCATCATCGTCATTATCTATATCAGAACAAATACAAAAAAATAATGATAAAAAACATCCCATACGTTTAGCAATATCACAGCATGGTGTTGAATTTATTGATTTTGAAACACAGGTTAAAAATAATAATAATTTTCAAATTGTTTTTAATTAATTTAAATATGTTTTTTATAGAAAACAATTTGTGTCCATGAAATAAGAAATATAAATTGTGCATGTCAAGATGCTGATGATTTAAGCCATTTTGCATATATTACAAAAGATTCAGATATGAATATACATTATTGTCATGTATTTAATGTGGATAGTATGGTATATATATATATATAATTATTTGGATTTTGGTTTGCCGTATAAGCATATGATTACAATAGCGTTTGCGTCATTCCAATATTCAAACTACGATTATAAGTACAATTTTATTTAAAAATTATTTAGATATTTCCAATGAGAAACTTTAAAAAAAGAAGAGTATAAATTAGAACTAAATTAGAATATTTAAAATTGTTAAACGTTGAGTTTAGCTGACAATGAAATTCTCATTTGACAACTAAGAGTACAAAAAACTTTTTCAATTTATCTGAACTCGAAAGATTGACTTGTATCTTCGAGAACATATAAATCAATATTAAATTTAGGCAGCGAGTTCGTGAACTAAAAATTCTTCACAAAAATTTCGTCCTAACATCACAAAGGAAAACTAATCGTTGGTCAACTATGGCCAGTTTTAGTGCAATGATATATGCAAAAAGAAAAAAGAATTTCGTTACAATTTTTTAATGAACATTTGCAATTAATGCTTTTGTTGCTGTTCCCAAAGCAATCTAATTTTTTTTACATTTAGTTATTGTAAATAAGGAATCATTTTCATTTTATCTTCCAAAAGTATATTTTTTCTTGTTTCAGCTAACAGGGAAGAAGTTTATTAGCATTGAAGCATTTTTTTTTTTGGAGTAAATGTATTGCCAATACAAAAAAAAATTTTGAATTAATTTGAATTGATCGTAAGCCTCCAACTAAAAGTTTATTTCGAAACGTTTATTTCAATTTGAATCTATCTTAATTTTATATGATTTCCAAACCACAAATCCTTTGAGCATATATAAACACGGTTGCTATTTGTTGTTAGTAAATGACCTCAACAATTAGCCTTTTTCCAGTCTTAAAAACTTCATTATTATTATTGGTACTCATTTAAGACTGCGTAAACTTAGACTAAGCATGGCTTGAACTCAATAAAATGTAATTTAAGACTGGGAACCGTCGAGATAACCGTTAGAATATAATGAAACAACATTTATTTTCACCTCATATTGAGCATCTAATTTAGATTATCTCAACTAAGTAATAAAATTTTTTAATATTTTTATTTCAATTTTTTTTTTCAGGACTTAGCTACTGAAATTATATTAACACTTGGTCAGGCATTTGAAGTTGCCTATCAATTGGTTTTACTCGACACATCAACAAATAAAACACTAACACAACAACGACAATTAATATCAACAAAAAATATAAATAATGATGATATAATATCATTTAATAAAATTACTAATACTCGTTCTGATACTAATAATAAAGAACAAAATAATACTAATAATGAAGT
Organism: Empis livida; assembly: GCA_963932195.1. Taxonomy (NCBI): domain Eukaryota; kingdom Metazoa; phylum Arthropoda; class Insecta; order Diptera; family Empididae; genus Empis; species Empis livida. The sequence continues at coordinate 968,724 of OZ010650.1, forward strand.
AAAAAATATTAATGTTCCACCATCAAATTCATCTTAAAATGAAAAATAATTCATACAAAAATATCGAAAAACACCTACTATTATTATAAAAGTAACCCAGAAGACAAATTTTGTGCATTTAATAAATAATTGAAGCTCCCCCACCCTCATTTTTAATAATCGAAATTAAATCAATATTAATAATATAATCGACTAGGAAGTCAAAAAAAAAAAAAAGGATTTATATATAAAAAGAATCTAAGACCTAATTCAGAAAAAAAATTATCATTTACAAGGAAAATCTTTTGAATTATATAACAGCTATTAATGAAAATTTTAAAATAATAATATTTCAACAAAAGTAAACAACCGTCAATTTTTCAATAATATAATTTTGTTTTCCGAAGAATCCTCGCTTTTTAATAATCGGCAAAAAAATATGAAAGCCTGTTCAAGTAAAAATATGGGGCCAATTCTATGTTTGAAAAATCTTCTATAATAATAGGATACATACTAACAATCATTATGATTTTGCCTGGATCCAGATCTAATCATCAGAATCTCTCCAAAATCATCAATTTTCTCAATATGAAAATGATTGCGTTTGATAAGGATTTAGCTAAACTCAAGTATTAATAACAATATTAAAAAAAAAAAAATTGGTAGTGGATAGAACCACCTGGCTTTCATTCGCTGTCAAAACTGTTCTCTGTATTTTCAAATTCGCTTCATTGAGCTCTAATTAATGACAAAAAAAAAAGCTCGCATCCTGATCTTTACTCGGGCTAATGTGAAATTGGGTTACATAAAAATCGGGTGGTAAAAGCTCAAGGATAAATGATTTAGGCCAATTTGAATAATCTACTCCGACATAGTATTATAAATATTACAGAATTGGAAAAAATGAAATGACGGTTGTTTAGAGATTGCCAAGAATTATGGTAAAGTCTGCTTTTTTTAAGTGTTAATATTTGCTAGAGTGATTTCATTTACCAAATCTAAAAACCAAAAATGTAAAAACTAAAAAAAAAAATGTTTTGATTAGTTTTTTTTTTTAAAAAAAATCTCAAAATTGAGTAGTTTCTTTAATCTAATCAACAGTGAGTTCTCATCAATAGATATAAATCTCGTCAATAGAGCACAAAAAATAAAAGTAAAAGATGTAACATAAGATATCGTGTTGCTACCATTTTTATTTCATTGCTGCCAATCAATTTAATTGTAATTTCTTTATGTTTTTTTTTTTTGCAAATATGTGATATATTTTACTAATTTTTATCAGAAATTACTTAAAAATAATAATTTTTTAAATCATAAAAACATAAAACTAAAAACATAAAAATATTTGAATAAAATTAATATTAAATTTTAATAATAAATTATGCAATTATATTACAAAAAAGAAATACACACACAAAAAAGTTCAGAAAATTTACACAAATCAGTTTTATAAAAGAAAATTTATACTTTTTGGGACTGTAATCACCAAAAGATACAACTAAGACTTACAAAAAATTTATATAAGATTTTGTCACAATATTTTTTTTTTATTATCGTATCATTCAAAGTGCTGTTTTTTTTTTTGGGGATAAAAAATGGAATTCATTAATTTTTGTAATATTACTAATATAAACAGGGTTTCTTTACTTCGCCAATAACAACAAAAACATGATTCCATTACCATTTTTTTTTTTGTAGTTGGATCGCGAAATAGAAATAAAAACAACTTTCAACAAAAACAATATATTTTATATAATAATATTAGATTAGATTATTAAATGTACGCTTGATTCATCTCCGTTAAAGTGACGTGACAAATTTCAACGTGACAAATAATTTCCTTTTACTCTTGTTTTTTTTTTTTAAATCAATTTATATTTAACGCAAATGAATAAATTAATTGATTTACAAAGTAATTAAGAAATTTACTACCCAGTTTTTGGCAAATGGATTTTGTCATATAGATTCCTTGTTGAAATTGATTGAACTTGTAGTTTAATACACGAAAACTGGACGTTTGGATCTTATATACTTTGAGAAACTACTTGAAATCTTGAATGATTTCAAGTTGTTTCCCAAAAGTATATAAGTATATTTTGATTTGGTATTATTAAAATTAATTTTGTTGATATTAAACAAAAAAAAAACTCTTATTTTATTTATTTTTGGATTGCGCGAAAGAAAACTATTACCTCAAATCAAGGTTACGGATGAAAACGGTTAAGAAACCCTGGTTAATAAAAAAAAAAATTGACTAGAAAAGAGTCTATTTTTATGAAAAATTAAATTAATGAAATTTTCTAAAATTATTATATAAATTTTTACGAATTTTTGAAACATCAAATTTTCAATGATATTCAAGTGTCGTCTTTTAGCAAAATTTGAAAATTCGATACATATTCGAAAATTCTGAAATTAAAATTGATTTTTTTTTTAAAAGTGTATCCAAAAGTAATTAACATGTTTTTGATAAATTTCCACAAAATTTAATGAAATAAAAAAAAGAGAGAAGAAAATTTAAAACAAGGAAAATAAGCTTTTACGCTTTTTAATAATTTACTGTGTTATATTTTTGCAAAATATGTTTTTTTTTATGTTAATTAAAATATTTGTAAAAAAAAATAATCAAATTTATTGTTATATATTTATGTTACTTAATTATACATATTTTTATGTTGTTTTTTAAATTGTTAGTATTTTAATTTAACGAAAAAAAAACCAAAAATTTTATTAATTATAATAAGATATTTAATTTGTAATTTAATATATTTAAAAAAAAAAAAACATAATTTTTTTGTGTTCAACATAAAAATAAAAAATGATTTTATTTCATTTATACTAAAATTACTTATTTATAAATTTATTATATCAAAAATAAAAAGATTAAATTAAATGAACTAAAATGCAGAAAATTAAATATATTATAAATATTAGCATAAGGTGAAAAAATAATATAAATAATAAAAAACGAATATCAATTGTTACAATAAAAAAAAAAAAATATTTATGAAATTTATAATTTTTAAATGTTTAATTTTTTCTAGATAAATACCATTGATTTAGTGGATATATCTTCAACAAACATGATTATGTAATGATCATTAATATCTAAACTATAATTATATGATTTTTTATATCTTTCTAATGTTGCTTAATAATGATAATTTTAAGTACGTTCTCGGAATAACGTTAATATGAAAAATTTATCGATAGTAGTGCGCTTAGTTGTCAGTATTTGCAACTTTTGCTTGAAAATTTAAAGATGATTTGGAAATCAGTACAAAAAAAATTGAATAGAAATCAGCCCAAAAACTATTTTTCGAAAAGGTGTCGGAAATGAGCTGAAAATTAAATTCCCTATACGGAGATACCAAATATGTTAGGGATTGCTTCAGTTGTATGTAAGCTTTTTCAATTTTTTTGCGAAAAATCCTGATATTTTGTATTGAATCTCATTAAATTTCCATATTTTCCCGATTTCTCGGGTAATTTTGAATATTTTTCGAAAAAAGTGTTCGGAAATGAACTAGAAATTAAATTTTTAGAGTTTTTCAGACCAAATTCAATGATTATTTTAAGTAGGGGATGGACCTTATATAAAAATCAGTGACTTTGGGGGGAAAAGTTCTCAAAATTATAATATTAGCATTTATGTTTAAATTAGAGATTAACAAATAACGTAATTTCAATACCATAAAATTTAATATAAAAAATCAAAGATTCATTATAAAATCATTTATTTTTGTAAATTTTATTGATATAAAGTATAGCATAATAAAAATAAAAAATATAGATATAATTTATTTTATCAATAACACGTGTGGGCAATTTATAATCAAAAAAAAAAACTTAATAATAATATTTTAACAATTTGGAAAAATTTAAAATTTTACGACTATTTGAAATTATTTTATATTCGTTTTTAAAAAAAGAATAAAAAATAGCTATAATTTGTTTCTCATTTTTTGATAATATTTACAATCATTGGAAGCTATCAATGAGTATAATCACGCTATAAATATCTTTTATAATAATGTAATCGACACTGTTACGATTTTTTTTTAGTGGGGGGACCTATAACAAAAATATGAAAATTTATAAAATAAAAATAATTAATAACGAAAATTTCTACCACAAAAAAAAAAAAAAAAACAACATATACTAATAAGTAATCGTTGCGACACATAAATTACTATTATGTACGTTCTGTATCCTTGAATTTTTTTTTGTTTTTATTGGAGCCAGAGAAAATGTTATTTTTATGATTTGAATAATTTTTTTTTTTGTCTCGTTTATTCGGTTCGTTTATCCGTCTCACCGTAAATACAATTTTATTTTTTTTTAGCAAAATTAATATTTAACACCGCATATCATAAAGTTTACACAATATAAAATAAAATTTCTAAATAATTTGATAGTTTTTTTTTTTTTTTTAAATAAAGGTTAAATTAAAGATAAATTGTGATCTAAGCATAATGCATGTCAAATAAAACACTAAAAAAAAAAAACCAAACTTAATAATAATATAACATCATAAAAATGTATGGACAGCTGGTTAAATTAATGAATATTAATACTGGAGTTAAACACGACGGCGATAAAAATTGACGGCAACCAAACGGCGTCCATTTAATTTAAGTAGTTAAACTATACGCCGTTTAGTTTAACTACTTAAATAGTATCATATATTTTAACTTGTTTTTTGACAGTTCACAGAATGAAGGCCGTCTGAACGTCGTCGAGTTGAATTCCACTATTAATGATTTATAATAAAAACATTTGGTAATAGTAACACAACTATTGGTAGAAATTTGAACTAAAAATTGTAATTTCAGTTCAAATTTCTACCAACAGAGGTGCTACTCTTTCAATTAATTCTATTATGTATTTCCAAAATATAAGTCTACTATCATTTTCCAAGAACTATGAATTTATATTAAATTGAAATTTTTTTAAACTGTAAGTTACACCGCCTATCGGATGATCTTAAAAGTAAATTTTATCTTTTTGCTTTTTTGTTATTAGAAAATTATCATACCTTTTTTAATTAGGGATCTGGAAAATATATTATGTGTACATTTTCTATATTAAAAATTATATACTTTGTTAAAAATTTGTATACAATTGGACAGACGGACGAACAGCAAAATACTATTAAAGATTTTTTCTAATTTAACAACAACAACATAATAATTACTAAATTTTAATTTAGGAATTATTATGACAAATAATATAAGATAAAAACTATTTAAAAATCACCCGACACCATTTTTTTATTCAATAATAAAATTGAGAAATATTAAAAATTAATTATAATATAAAAGTCATTTATAATTATCCTACGATAAACTTAAATTTAAAAATATTTATAAATATATATCTTTTATTATTATTATTATTATTATTATTATTTTGAAAATATATATTATCTCTTTATAAATATTTTCGCGATCTATTAAATTTATAAATATAAATATTTTATGTTTCATATATCTATTAGATATATTTATAAATAATATTGTTTTTTTATTACTTTTTCTATAAAAAAAAAAAAAAAAAAAGAAATCTGGAATCAATTAAATATAAAATAAAAATAAATATTAAAAAACCAAAATGTATATTTTGGTTTTATTGAACACAAAAATCTATTTTCGATAAAAAAAAATAATATACTTACTTAATTTTTTTTTTTCGGAAAATTGTCACAAAAAAAACAACAAATATTTTTAGAATAAACAAGATAAAAATAATATAAATTAAAAAATTTGAATATTTTCTACGATAAAATATGGCATTGGAAATAAAATGCCTAAAAAAAAAATGGATAATTAATAAGCTAATCGATAGGATTTTATTGATCTAAATTGTAAATCATTCATTCGTTGAGAGCTATTTCCTTCTAAAATCTAAACATCTTAAAAAATTTGTAGGCTTCCAATAATTGTATAGTAATTAAAAATTGGTTTCGTTAGTGGTCAAAACTGATATATGGATCTTAGCGTTACAGAGCATTAAAAACTAAGAAATTATCACTTGGTGAAAGTTTCAGCACTGTCAGTAAATTCTACTCTCGCTTCTACGAAAGAAAATCCACTGGGCAATTCATATTTATAATAGATACTAAACAGCAAATCGGAGTCGGAGAGAATGAGAGTGAACCGCATGCGGTTAAATAGGCTACACCCATAACTTGGTGGATAAGGTTGGATGCTAACAACTTCATCTAGTAAAACAAATCTGGTTATTAGACCCAACAGGGAGGCCAAGATCCATTTGGTACCGTAGTGCAAAAGAGTAAAATGAAAAATTGGTTCGTTATCTTTTCATTAAATACGTTTTTATTAAATACTATCGTAATTAAGATTTTACTTTGAATACAAAAAATTTTTAATTTTTAAAATTTATTAATTTTATTTAAAAATTTTTTTTTATCCAAAATGATTTAAGTCCAAAAAATCAAATTAATTATAACAAATTAATAATTATTAGTTAAAAATTCTTTGTGATTTTTTTAAAAATAATTTACAATTTTTTTATCTTTAAAAATTAGATTGTATACCCAGTTAAGTTCAATCGGTAGGTTCCCGATTCAAATCCTTTTCTGCGAATTTTGAAAAAAAAAAAAAAAACCCCAGCTTAGCTACCACATTCGTTATTGGAGGATAAAAAATTAGTTGACAAAAATACTTTTATATCCTAAAATTTCCCCAAAAATTATAAAATTACCTATAATCCCTCCACCCATAATAGCCCAAATACTGGCAAAACTTTCTAAATATTTAGCTATGAATAAAAAAAAAAATTGATTACATAAAATTACATAAAAATATTAAAATTAAATTTATTTAATATTTTTTATAAAATTAATAAAATTAAATATTTTTAGTAATAAAATGAATTTGAAAATAATATTTAATTTATTTTATAATATTTTTTTTGAATAAATATTTTTAAAAATTTCCAATTTTTTTTTTTAATAATAACATTAAATATTATTTAAATTATATATTTTGTATCTAAAAATTTATATAAATATGTACATATACATAAAAAAAATTTTCATAATTAGATCAAAAACATTTTTATTTGTTGGTTGATTTTTTTTTTTTTTTGCAAGTAAATTAAATAACATAAAAACAACAACTAAAAAATCCATTTAATATTATAATATTTTATATCTTATAAAGATTTTATTGCATATATATGTAAATATGTATATTATAAAGGAAGCCAAGGTGGTAAAAGGATAAGGTAGAAATAATATATTTATATATATATATATATATATATATATGTATATGAAGAAATTGTAAATAAACAAGGCAAACAAAATGACAGGTATAGAGATAATAAAGGTGAACATAAATTAACATTCAAGACAAATGGACAAAGAGGACAAAAATTAAAAAGACATTGTCCATAAATTTTAGAAATTAATTGCTTTCACTGTTTTATATATATATATATATATATGTATATATATGCTCTGTTGTTTTACTCAATGTTGTTATGCAGGATTTTTTTTTTTTTTTTTTTTTTTTGCATAAAATGTTATACTGTTTTGGATTATTCTCCTCCGTGATGCTGGGATTTATTTTTCTAAAATATCTGTGAATATTTATTTATTGATGCATTATAAAATATATATATATATATATATATATATATATATTTACCTGTATAATGTACAGGTAAACCTCGAATAATGTACAGGTGAAACTTGAATTAAAATATTATTTTTTTTAAAAAAAATTACCTAACCCTGATATTATGATTAATGTCAATTAATCAGAATTATTATTTGCTATTAAAAATTAACAAAAAAAAAAAAATATTAGGGTCGTGAAATGATAAAAATTAGGCTCGTAAAAGGATGTTTAGGTTTTAGATAAACAAAAATCACTCTGATAATACAAAAACTTTCGGTCATTTCAACATTATTATACAAGAACTACAAATAAAATTATTAAAATAAGTCAATTTTGTTTAGATGGTAATTAAGATAATTTTAAATTAAACTTAATTTTTATTATAACCTAACCTAGAATTATTAACTGTATGACAATAGCTTAATATATTTGAATATTATAAAATCATGAATATTCAAAAAAATTTCCGAATAACTTACAAATTGTAGTCATTTCATTACAATTATAATAAATTATTGGTATCTATGGATTATCTGAACACAAACAATGATCTGATTGGTACTGATGAAAAATTAATTATCCAATTATACTAAGATTAATTGAATTTTAAATTGTATTTTAAGATATAAGCACTAAAAAAAATTTGAAATTGTCTGAAAATGTATTTAAGAGTTGCGAAAATTTTTTTATATTTAACAAAAAAAAATAGTACTTGGATATTTGCGAGTTACCTGTATATATTTTTTTTTTAAGTACATACCAAAGCAGTAGAAATTCTGATCGTTTTTGACTTAAGTTTCTTCTGGTTTAGTGGTGGTTTTTAACGCATGTTTTTATAGTGTTTTATGTTTTTAATAATATTTTGTTTTTTTTTTTCTGTTTTCAATATTTTTTGTTAGTGCAATTCTCTTTAACAATTTGTAAAAAAAAAAAAAATTTAAAAAAAAAACTCCCAAAATGAAATTGTATTGAAAAAATACAATAAAACATTACAATAATTTTAGTTTTGTTCAATTTGTCTGTCGGTTTTATTTAAGATATAAAACTATTTAATTAATTACCATAACTGAGATAGTTAATCTTGTCAGTTGAAAAATCAAAAAGTTTATATATCTTATATGTAATAAACTTTTTTCTAAACAATTCCTTTTGTAATTGAAAACCAACTATAGTTATTATTCTAACCGGTTATTAACCGGACCGGTTTTAACCTGACCGGTTTATAATATGATCGGATTTTTATTTTTTCTAAATATATTTCAATATATAAGTTTGTGTTGAAAATTATTTTTTTTGATTAATTCGAAAATTAGCAATAAATATTAATATTTTTAAAAACTAGTTCAAAGCCCTTCTAAAATAGACCTTTGGTTTGTGCAGTTTGTTTCCAAGTGCCAAATATGTTCAATATTCTTAGATCGGACTGGAAACAGTTTAGCCAGTTCTTATCGACTACGATCTCTGGATTTGACTCGAATACCTTTTGCTAGAGCAACTATGTTCATCCTGATGACATGAACTAGTCACTGTAATTTTACAATTAAAAACTATTTATGAATGCTATCAGTACAACTTCCGATAATGTTGTGTTGTAATAATACCGATATAACTCTAAACAATCCCCCCTCCCAAACAACAACAACAACAAAACATTAATTTTTTGTCTACTATAAATTTTGATTTTCTGTTTGTTTATTTTGTGTGTTTATTATTGTCCTGTGGATAATTTGATATCATCTTGTTGTACATATGTGATTTATATTTTATACATTTTTATTTTATGATTTTACGCCAAATTGGTTTGCGAAAAATAAAAATGGAAATAAAAAAATAGCTTATTTTTCTGTTCTCATTTATTTATTTTTTTTTTGGTTTTTGGTTTTTGGTTGTTACATTAAAATATTTAAAATTAAAAAAAAAACTGATTGTCACTACAAAATATTTCAAATTATTTATCAAGATATTATGAAATATTCTTAAATTATATAATTATTAAATAATAGTAAATTATATATTAAATCCTGATTACATATACCACAAAAAAAAATTCAATTTAAATTACATTTCACTATTAAAATTCACAGTAAATTTTTTAAATTTGTCTTTCTATTTTTGGCGCTACTTTTAACCTCCTAATATTCTATTTGGAATTGGTATTTATATATGGGTATCCGAAACATAAATTTCATTTAAAGTAAAGAAACTTTAATTGCAACAATTAATAAAGATTTTATTATTAAAGCTTTTCATTAAATTTAATTTTAAAAATTATTTAAGTTATTAAATAAAAATTACAGGTGAGTTTATTAATTTGTGTTATAAGCATTTTTAAATTGAATAGAAATTATTATGTAATTTCAGAACATAATATATAGATCCACCACCATCAATCAAATAAAATTGAAATAATAATTAAAAGAAGATGTTACATTTTAGGGAGAAGGGAATAGATTTTATTATTAGCGAAATAAATATTTTTAGTGTACATCATTAAATTTTATGTTTAGTATTGGTGAAAAGATATATTTTATGCAAAAATTTAACTATAAAATAAATAAAATATTTATTTTTTTTTTATATATAAAAGGTAAAATAGTTTTAAAGATAAATAATATTATAAAATATTGAAATAATGAAAATTGAATTTGATTTTTACCTAACCTGGCGGCATCCTTTTTAACAAAAAACAAAAAACTTTGTTTATTTGATCGCGTGCGCTCTTTTCATACAAAAAAAAAAATAAAATGTCAGTCAGCAAAACTACTGTACAATAGTTTCATATTATATGAGCTTAATTTTTTTTATTCTTGACAGTAATTTATTTTATATTCACTTTATTTAAAATTAATTTTAATCGTTTACTTAAAAGCGCCTGTAGCGACAGAAACAAGAATTATGTTTTATATTTCTTCACTTTAACTTTAATCTTATTTTTAATTAAATAAGCTTTTAGTTTTTCAAATTAAATCATAATTATTATCATTTTTCTGGTTCTGATTTCAAGTACGATTTTAATTTCATACTTTATAGCTATGTACTACTACCAATTAAACCACCGCCGGCTATATTTATATAGAAAATAATATTTTTCCGTACAATTTCATTTAGGCGCCATCTAGCGATCAGAATATCCAATTATAATATTTTAGAATTTAATTCAATATTCTTTTATTAGTTGTCCAAAATATAGACTTTAATATTTCAGTTGTCAATGCATATAATTAACCATAAATACAGAATATATTTTAAATATTATTTTGAAAATATAAGCTTTTTTTTTGATTTTTTTGTGAGGGAGCACAGCGACACTATTGTCAGAAATTTAGAATTATGACAAATAAAATCACAATATAATTTTATCTTTTTTACGCTTATGTAAAAGAAAACTTTTTAAATTTTTCTCCAAGCAAACGCATAATATCACCAACAAAGATATTATGGTACAATATACATTTTAGTATATTAAATTTGAAAATTTTATACAGACAGACAGATAGCAAAGTATATAACAAAAAAAATTTAAAGAGATTTTTATGTTTTTTTCTTAAATAGTTATACAATTGTATTGACGATTATTTGAGTAAAATTAAATTTATATAAATAAAGCGGTTCATACACAATTCAACATGTTTATCAATTTTATTTGATTAAGTTTAATTGTAATTTCGGCACGTACGCATTCAATTACCGACACCTGATTTCACTTTCCAGAAACTGAAAAATTCGGCGAAAAATTAATCATTACACTAGTATGGCTATAGTATAAACTGCTTTCGTTGGGCTAATCAATTTGTCTTTTATAGCCATGACTATAATTTTGTATGAACCGATACCGCTTTCACTTATATTGCTTCAATTAAATTATTAAAGGAAATTGCTCTGTCTAGCATCGTAAGTCTATTAAAACAGGTCACAAACAATATGAGCCTAGTAACAAGAGTCTTTTTTTTTGCCCTCCTACATTTCTTTCTATTTTCTTCAGGCACACAAATCTAATATTCAATTTCCACCCTAGAACACATAATACAAATCCGTTTTCCAATTTTTTTCTTAACCAAATTTGATAGAACATATTGAATTGTGTATAAGCCGCTTAAGAATTCATCAGAGTTTTAGATATAATAAAAAAAAAAACGGAGGAGAGGCATTAATATAAAATGGTAAAAAAAGAAAAAGTACAATAAAAAATATTCACTTTACAGCGGAATATACAATAAAATTGAAGGAACAATAGAACAATGTAAGTATATGTCATAGTACATATCTTTTGTAATTCAAGTTTCTCGCTTATGGACATAATATTGATTTGATTTTTTTTGCCCCGTCTTTAACATTGAGTGTTTTTTTTAATATTTTTTTTTTTGTTGTACTTGTAAAACATTTAGTAAATACATTTTTCTAAAGATATTACTATATACAAAAACAATATAACAACAACAAAAATTACATTTGTATCTTACAGGATAAAAAATAACATTAAATGTGTTGAGAAAATATTTGAACTTTTGTTTTGGTTCACAGAAATTGTTTTGTGTTAATCGAAAAAAATATATAAACGATTTGTTTAATATTGAAAATTGAAAAATCTATGTGGCGAGGCGATGGTGACAAAAAAATGATCAAGTCCACTTGTACTTTATTGCTAATCAATGTACTTTTTATATATAAATTTTAGATAATTGATTTTTTTTTTATTTTATTGTACCATAAACCATATGTAATTACTTTTGTGGATAACTAATTGTAGGAAGGAACCCACTCTGTTTACTATATTCATCTTATTCAATGGAGCAACCGACCAAAATCAGGTATACACGTCTCATTAAGGGATTTCTAAAACATTCTACGAAAGCTGATTGATAATTACGTGGATTACCTGTGATGCAAGTAGGTATTTTTTTTAATAGTCTTTTAAATAAGTCAATGTCAGTGAATTTTTAAAATGGATAAAAACGAATTTCGTGTGTTGATAAAACATTTGGAAACAGGAAAAAGTCAGAAGGGCCAAATCTGGAGAATATGGTGGATGAGGAACCAATTCATATCTCAATTCTAATAATTTTGCTGTTGCAATTCCTGATTTGTGAAATGGTGCATTGTTCTGATGAAAAAGCACTTTTTTTCTTTTAACCTAATAAGTTTTTTTTTTTATATGAATTCCGAAACATAAATTTGTTTTATTTGTGAAGAAACTTTTAATTAAAACAATCTAAATGGGGGCTTTTATTAGTGAGACATTTTTGTTGTAAACAAATCGCCTCGACAATTAGCTAACTTTAAATTTTATTTTGAAATTTTATTACTGATAATCATTTTAAAGCTGACTAAACTTAGATTCAATATCGGCGTATCACGAACGGATCTTGAATCCATAGTACCAACATACATCACAGTTTTGTCAGATTACTCACTTAGCATACTAATTTTCTTCTCTTTGGCGCTACAGCTCGTGAAGAGCCTGGACATCCCGTAAAGGATCCCCTAACATTTTTTTATTGCAATTTGGACCTATTTAGCATAGTAATGACAGAATTTAATAAAAAATATTTTGTTATTATTGATTTCAATTGGTCGTCTGTGATATTATTTAAAGCGATGGCATTTAAACTATTCACGGTCAATAATTTATTTTAAATATTTAAATAATTTATTGAAACTAGTATTTTTTTTTGTTAAATTTATGTTGTTGATATTGAATTAACTGAATCTTAACTAATCCATAATCTATAATATATAGATTGCATAATTTATTATTATTATTTTAGATTAGTAGTCTAAGAAAGTTTAGATATTTTGATGAGACATAAATAAATATATAATAAAATAAATAACTATAAGATACTTTGGATATCTTTAGATATCTTTAAGCCTTTTAAATGGATTACGAGGTCTAAATGATAATTGTGTAGTTTTTTCCTACTACTATAATCCGTCGCTGATCCATAGTCAAGATTTGAACCTTAAAAATCCAAAAAAAAAAAATTTACTTTGAAGATACTAATAATTATTTATAAATAAATATACTTATATATTTTCTTTCTCTAAATACCCATCTATGAATTTATCTGAAATTAATTTATGGATCCTTATACATATTAATATTATTGAAAATAGATTTTTTTTTTTTTTTCAAAGTCTTAATTTACATAAAAATCTAAATAAACAAAAAAAAAATAAAATTATTGGAAAAATATCTTACAAAAAATTATTTTGTTTGTCTGTGTGTGTGTTAAAATAAACATTGTGTAATGTTTTTATTTTTATTTAAATATTTTATGCTCTCATCCTTTTTATTCAAAAAAATTGTTATTTTTTTTTTAATTTCTAATAAAAAAAAAAATTTTTTTCGTGTGCATATACGTATACTTAAAATAGATAAATTACTAAACATAAATATATCTAAAAATATAATATTTTTTTTTATAAAACATTTAATATTATGCTTTAATATTTATACGGAAGTGCTTGTTGCGTATATAAACTTAAATTTAAAAAAAATTACAAAAAAAAAAAACATTCTTTATATATTTAATCTGTCTGTCTGTTTTCTTAGTCTGTTATTTTGTTGTTTTAAGAATTTTTCTCTATTAGATAGAAATAAAAATATTAAAAAAAAAAAAATACGCCACCTATGGGACATTTAAAGAATCCCTCAGAAAAAAAAACTTATATTTTCAAAATAATATTTAAAATATATTCTGTATTTATGGTTAATTATATGCATTGACAACTGAAATATTAAAGTCTATATTTTGGACAACTAATAAAAGAATATTGAATTAAATTCTAAAATATTATAATTGGATATTCTGATCGCTAGATGGCGCCTAAATGAAATTGTACGGAAAAATATTATTTTCTATATAAATATAGCCGGCGGTGGTTTAATTGGTAGTAGTACAAAGCTATAAAGTATGAAATTAAAATCGTACTTGAAATCAGAACCAGAAAAATGATAATAATTATGATTTAATTTGAAAAACTAAAAGCTTATTTAATTAAAAATAAGATAAAAGTTAAAGTGAAGAAATATAAAACATAATTCTTGTTTCTGTTGCTAGAGGCGCTTTAAAGTATATATTAAATTTTATAAAGTGAAAATGAAATATAATTGCCACGAAAATAACAAAAAATAAAAAATCCAGATAATATGAAACTATTATACCAGTATCGGTCTTATGTTAATTTGACAATTTTTATTTTTAGGAAGCTACAATAAAAACAACAAAAACAACCAAAAAAAATATTTATCCTCTTTATTTTTTTTATTTTTTTTTTTTAAATTAAGATATAAATTCCCCAAAATGAAATATTAGCACTCTTTATCAATTTATCAAAGTGCATATAACATCGGCACACAAAAATGTAATAGTTTTTTTTTCTTTTTTTTTGAAAATTTATGTTTTATTTTTATGATATTTTAAGAATTTTTTTTTAATTTTCAATTATACATATAGATACATAATTTGTATTAGAAAAGAAAAAAACAAGAAATTACTTGTGTTTAAATAAATTTGTGAAAATTTTGTAATATTTTTATTTTTATTGAGAATTTAAAATTGTCAATTAAATGATTCATTATAATAGTGTTTATATAAATATATATATATAAGTTGTAGGGGTGAATTGAAGAAAGTTTATGGTTTAAAATATATCCAGCGGAAAATTCGGTAATGCGTATAGAAAATGCATTTTATTCGAAGAATTCATTAATTACAAAGTAATCAATAGAACTTTCTCTCTCTCTCTCTCTTTAAAAGCATAATTCTTAGTTGAATTAGATTAAAGCTGTTGTTCCAGAACCACCTCTACAGTACAGCCACACCGATATTTTTCGATATTTGCTGTAAAGGTGATTTATATACTTCCAATTCCGGTTATAAATTCCACTGGATTCATAGGTTATTATGGAAATTCTTTTTAATGTCAAGGTTACCCAAAAGAAGGTTATTTAGAGTGTCATGTTTTCGGTACAAAAATTATCCATTTTTTAAGTCTAAACTTCACAACCATTATTCGTACATATTTGGACTAATGTCAATGGTATTACAGGTGAGTCGGCTCTTTAACCGATTCCAACATTACTCTTTATGGATTTAGTTGTTTAGACGAAATCTATTTACGAAAAAGTTATGATATTTTTACAGTAATACCATTTCTTTCATCGAATTTGTTTTCTTTTCATTCGAGCTAACCAAGCCAACCATTGTACCCAGATAAAATTTTTACAATATCCATGTCACCCATAAAGCTCATAAGCGATTCTTCGAATCTAATCCCTGTTGAAAAATAATCAGATCTGCATTACAATATAAGAATGTATCTTCTTATATTGAATGTAGTCTATTCTACTTTTTTGAATAGACTTAAACTAAAAATTTTACTCTTTTCAAAAAAATTAAAATATCCGACGACGGTGGCTTATGCGATAGTGTGCTAAGCTGTGGTGAATTAGGTACTGAGTTTAACTCCCGTCCGAGAATGTTGGTCTAAATTTACTCAGCTTTAAAATGAGTACAAGTAATAAAATTATAATAAAATGTAATTTTAGACTGGAAAAATTGCTAACGGCCAACAAATGTCTCACTAATAAAACCATTAGTTTTGTTGCAATTAATAGTTTCTTCACTATAAAGAAATTTATGGTTCGGAATCCATATAAAAATTAGTTGGTTCCAAATTGCAATAAAATGTTAAGAAGACATTTTAAGGGAGGCCCAGGCTTGTCACGAGCTGCAGCGCCAAAGAGAAGAAATCTTTGATCTATAATAGTTTAAATTAAATTTTTCTCACTTGTGTATTAAACAAAATTAATTATTTTATAATTAATAGTAGATATGTAAATTGTAATTATTAATTAGAATGGTTTATGACAATCTTATGGATTTTCAGATATTAAATTATAAAATTTTCAAGATAAGGGAAAATTATACAAATTTTAGTTTAGAATTATATTTAAATTAAATATTAATTTTGCTTCTTCTTCAAAATTAATTCTATAAATTTTACAGATTCAGTGCCTATAAGATATATGTATTAAATCTATAAGATATATGTATCTTATAGATTTAATTTTGAAAAAAAAAAACAATATATATGTAACTTTATAATCTATATTATATTATATTAGTAACTTTACCAGATTTACAAGTTAATATTATAGATATATATACATATATACCTATAAGATAGTTTTATTTTATTTTTTTTTTGTGTAACGTACATTAACCTATTTGAAATTATTATATAGTTTTCCAGATATCAAAAAAAAAAAAAAAAAAATTATGAATAATTTGACTGAAAATATACCAATTTTACTTTACGCTAGCATAATAATATTTTTTTTTTTTGCAAAATTATCTATAGTATTTTTTTATGTTTTTTTTTTTCACGAAGAAAAGAGTGTAAAGCGTTTTGTTGTGAAATTAATGTGTTTTTTTTTTTTTTTTTTTTGTATTTATTCATTTATTTTCAATCAACTTATTATACATACTATATACTACATATACATATCTCGCGATGTTAATTGTAATTATGTTTTGCGCAATAGAAAAAAAAAAATGCGCAAAGACTTAACAAAAAAAAAACTAGTATAAAGATATACCAGTTTTTGGTTTTTTTTTTTCCAAAAGATATTTTTTTTTATATATTTTTATGTTTACTAAAGTGTTAATACTAGAAAAAACTATTTTTTTTTTAAGTTAGACGAGTTAGTTTTTTTTTTTTTTGTGCGTTAAAAGTGCACACACAAAATAATATTAAAAAAAAAAAAACGAATAAAATTTATAAATAAAATGACAAAATTAATATTTCCAGTTTTTTTTTATATATATATATATATTTTCTATATTAATTTTAAAAGGGAATTACAAATATTTTATACGCACTAAATGTACGAAAAAAAAAAACATTATAAGTAGTAGCATACAGAAAACTTTATATAATATATACACCCAACTATCTTTTTACACGGTAGATACGTTCCAACGAAAATCGTGTTAAAACAAATAAACGGCATACTGTACATATTTAAATTGAGAATATGTGTTTCACAACTTTTAAAAAAAAAACCGTATAAGATGAAAAAAAACGTTATCCTAAAAACCGTACAATTTTAATATAAACAAATAATTTTTTTATTCGTTCCACCATAATGTTAACACTTTTGAATACAATTTACTTAATGCTGTAGTTACCAGCATTAACAATAAAATTTTTAAATAGACAAATATAAAATGCGATAATTCCGGTAATTTTCCCAATACATACGTATACGTAGTTACAAAATGAAAACATAACACGAAATCCAAAATAATTTTTGTACATAATTATTTTAGACTTTGTGTTAGAATAAATAATTCGTGGAAAAAAAAAATATTTTTTTTTCTTTTGATTGACCGGGTTATTTTAAAATCGTGTAAAAAGAGAGTTGGGTGTATATACAGAAATTGTAATATTAAATATGTTTGTATGCAAATGAATATTCAAAATAATATTAATAATACTGGTGTAATGAAGAATCGCCTGTATATACAAATCCATCAAAAAAAAAGTCAAACTTCCTAATTTTAATATCTCAGTCATTTTGCCAAAAAAAAAGCACATTATAAACATACATCCGCTCATTTTGCACGGTCGATATGTTCCATGAAAAAATCGTATAAATTGAAACCGTGTAAAACGAAATACACAGAATACATATGTGTAAAAAGTCGCGAACATTTAATGACAAAAAAAAAACGGTGATTGATTCTTAAATGGGAATTGGTTCTTTCCTTTAAACCGTCTAAACCGAACACAAGGAATATGAAGAAAAATCGTAGATAATTTCAGAATAACCGTGTAAAAAGAAGCAAACATTTAATGAAAAAAAAAAACCAATTTATATTTAAAAAGACCGGTTATTCTTCACATAAAATTTTTGTTGATCAGCAAACTGTCATGACGAGAATTCTCACAATTAAAGCGAATGTGTTAATAAAAAAAAATCAAATTAAATTAAATAATTAATCTAATAAAATTTTAAAGTTTTTAATCTAACAAATTAATTTTATTAATCATATTATTTTTCAATTAACTAAATAAATGTTCTAACTAAAAAAAAAACTTCATAACTTCTGTTGAGCTTAAGTATGATGCTATATTGACGTGAAATAATGAAATTTTCCACTATCGTGAAAAAGTTGTGAAAACAAACTTATGGCGAAAAATAAAATTATATGTAAAAGTAATATTGAAAAAGTATAAATTTTTATGAAATAAAAACCAATTAAATAAAATAATCAAATGTCATTCCGCTGTCACATAAATGTTTTTTTCATCATCTTTAAACTGGCAATTTTTTTTGATTATTAATTTTTATCTTTCCAAAATAAATCAGTTTACGATTGAACTGTGCAGTGGTGCACAGTGAAAATTTCACAAAATGAAATCGTCAGCTTAATTTTTCAGGATGAGTTAAATTTTTTTATGAAAATTTCATTTCACGGCGGATAACATTGATAATAAATTAATATTTAAATATATTATCATTAATAAAACTGAACTCACTATTAGATTTTGTATTAAAAGTTGGTCTAAAGAATTTGAACATTTTTTTTACATCATTAAAATTTCTAGTCATTGATCTTGTTCGACTTGATATAGATTTGAAAATATTCAGAAATTTTTTATAAGATTTAATCCTGGATCCAGATTTGATCCATATTTTATGAGATTATGTAATGAATTTTAATGGAATTCTTGTTACATAAATCAATCAAACTTATCAAATCAATGGAAATTAGATAAATGGTAGCATAAAATATATTGAAATGATTTGATAATGCTGTAAACTAAAATGATAATTTATTATTGCGTAAATAAATTTATGTTGTAAACTTAAAATTAAGCAATCCCTTCTCATTTCCGAAAAGTCTCCTATTTTCAAAAATCTATAATTTTTAACCTAATTTAAATTAAACATACATAAATAATTTAGATAAAAATAGTAAAAAAAAAATAGATTAAAATACTAAGAAATAAATAATATAGGGGAAAGTCGACTACATCCTATTATATTTCAATTTTTTCTACTTGACACATACAAATTTTACCACCAATAAAAAATCTTCTATCAATTTTATATGATTATTAATAGTTTCCCGAATTATGGTTTCCCGAATTTTGGTAAATGGTACAATTTCGTCAGTTTCCCGAATTTTGGTAAATGGTACAATTTCGTCAACTCTTCCCTAATAATAATAATAATAATAAAAAAAAAATCTCTAAAAACAAAAATTTTAAATAAATTTTCCAATTTTCTTTTTTGAAAAAAAGAAAATTGGAAAATTGTTTTATAAATATAATAACATAAATCATTTTATATTATTTTTGAAAAAAAAAAAAAACAGTACATGGTATCCACTCTAATCGAGACTAGAGTGAATAAATATCAAATTTATCATTCAATTCCAGCCCCAGACCAGAAAATTTGAATTATTGACAAAATTGACAAAATGAAATCGTAATTAGCGTAATTTTATTGACAAAATTGACAAAATGAATTCGTTAGCGTAATTTTTCACAAGATTTGTATGAAAATTTCATTTCAAGATGAATAACACACTAACCTTTAAATGAAAGATTAATATTATAGCCTAAAATTATTATAATATTGTAGCATTTTATGTAAATCTAAAACTATTAATATTTTTGGGATTAAGCTAATATTAACTAAAGTTCAGAATTATATTGAGAAATGTGTAAAGTTCAGAATAAGACCTATGTATACTTGAATTCGGATGTGAGATATGAACTGTGAGAAACGATTAAAATAATATAATTCGTAATTTTTTTGGCGAGAAAATTATATAAAAGAATAATCATAATTTAAATTGATTTTGTTGACCATTAAAAAAAAAAACATTAAACGATTTATCAAAGCACAGAAATTATGATGACTGAATTATGTTAATAAGGATACCGAGGGAAAAAAAATATAGAGCTGTAAAAGTAATTTTTTATGAAATATTCAGACGGAAATCAAAGACAACCATGAGACGACCAAAAAATTTGCTAGAAGCAGTCGAGGAATAGAATTAAAGAAAATGAATAAGAAAATATTGGTGAACATAAGTCGGATATATGGTGAAAAATTGATGAGGAAGTAAAATATAGCTTATCGAGGTTTGTGTATTAAAGTGTATTTAATTTATTAGACAAGAAAGTATCAATTTGGTAAACCCTGTAATAATTATTATTATTTTTATTTTAAATTTTTATAATATCGACAAAATAATCTTTTAAATATTTATAGATTTTTTATGTACGTGAATATAATTTTGTGATATAAATTTTTTAAAAAAAAAAATATTTTATGTGGGGATAGAATTTAATTTAATTTTATAATTTTTTTATTTTTTTGATTAATTAACACACATACTAAAAAATATGTAAATTTATTTTTATAATTTTTGAAATATTGATTTGTCGTCATTAAAAAATTTGAAAATACAAATTCATAACTTTTTTTTTATTTCAAAATATCTTTTTATAATATTTATATAAATTTTTTTTTCTATGTTCATTTCGGAACATATTCCCCTCCCCCCCCCCCAGTAAATGATATTTATAGGGATTCTGTAATTATCATAAATTAATTTTGGTTTTTTTTTTTTTAAAGGCAGTTAAAAAGATTTTTGGTAAAATTATACTGGAATTCAGAAAACTTCATATACGAAATATATGTAATTGAATTCAATGAACGCAACTGCTCTTTTCATATACATAAATAAATTTAGGATACGAATATTAATAACGCTACTTACGGGACACTATAACCTAATAAAGCACCTGCACAAAAAATAATTAAATTTCATGTAGAGAATATGTGAAAAATTACGAAGAATCTGCTATGACGAAGAAGAACTAAACTCCGTCTCCGTTTTCAACAGTCATGTATTGTGCATTTGCTGGCCCTATCCCTTAGCCCATATTAAATAGAACTACAAAAGCTTAATATATGGTTTCAGAAACCAGATTGCCCAGTTCGTCTGAGGTCAGAATGCCATTCCCTAGATGATTAAATCTTTTTCTTGCACCTGTTTCGCAGTAGCATTGAAAATGTTCCGTTGCTTCCATGTCATTTTGACAGAGGCGAAAACTGTCCTCTTCAGCCAGTCCCATTTTTCTTGAGGTGATACGAGTACAGGACTGTGACCTGTCATGAGACCTATTAAGGTTCTAATCTCCTTTTATCTTACGTATCATTTACTTAAAGACATAGTATGTGTTTTTACAAGTACAGGACTTGGGAATATTATGGATTATCCAGGGTGCACCTCATTAATAGGCACTTAAAAGTTCAAGTTCCTTTTTGGAACACCAGTAATTGATAACATTAAAATATTATGACGGGAATATCACATAGCAAAATTTGAAAAAAATTTACTATCAGATTTAGATGAGGCATGGCCTTAAGATCCATCCCTAAGTCAGTTAAATTTATGATAACTTTTACAAATTGAATTTAACATAACGATTGTATTCGTAACTGATGATAGTGGGCCTTTATTTCAAAGATAATAATACGAGTATATAATACTAAACACTATAGCTGATTGGGAGGTTGGTTTCTCAAACACTCCAATACAGAATGATTGGTTGGTTATTTAAACACTCTTAGTTAGTATAATTCTAAATTCTGTGACTAGCAAACACAAATTGTAATGAGTTTTGGGGAAGAACATCAAAACTGTCAGAGATGTAGGTAGTACAGATCACCAATCACTAAAGGGTTAATGTATATTATTAGTTTTTTGGTTTTTATTAAAACTTGGTAATTTTCTCATATCTACACAAAACATACTTTTTTTTAAAAAAAAAAAAATTAAAAATAGTTTTAATTTTGTTTCTTCTTGTGTGACAAAAGTATTTTTTGTGGTAAACGTGAATTTAAGCCAAAAAGGAAAAGACAAATGGGAAATTAAAATAACAAAAAGAACAAAAAAAAGAAACTTTTTTTTTTTTAGATATCGTTACGCAAATTTTTTATATGATTCTAATCGTTGTATGGTTTTTATGTTTATTCCATTAAATGGATTTCACATTTTTAAATGTGACCATTTATATTGGAGATGGCGCTCGGTTAAAAAAAAAAAACAAAACAGTATCTTTATACAACAATCTATTTTGAAATAATTTTTTTATTTTAAACAAAACCAAAGTAGATTTTATAAATACACGAAGTATAATATTAGTATATATCGTTGATTTAGGGGAAAGTTGTCTAAATTCTATTCAGTTGTCTGGGAATTATCGTGTAGCCAAATACTTGTAAAATAAACATTAGCTTTAAATTTTAGCTGAAATAATTAAAAAAAAAAAAATAATTTTGTAAAATTCGTTTAATCCTAAAATTTATTTGTATTTGAGAAAATAATATTGTATCCGGAAAAAATTATATTAAAATTGTTAACAAAGATCGTCGGTTAACTTTAAAACACCTAGATTCAAGTTAAGATTACAAGTCAATTTTCATTTTTTTTTAATGAAATAAAAGTTCATCCTCGTCAACTTTCGGTTAATTGAGATTATCGTGTCCATGCTACAAAATTTCGTATTTAAATCATAAAATTTGTTTACATATCATGGTTTTTAAGAGAAGAACACTATGCCTGTACCTTGGTCATTGCAGGACCATTTAAATATAAAGCATTTTTTTTTTGTCTTTTCCATTCGGCCCAATTGTTGGAACATTCAGTAATGTTCCAACAATTGGGCCCAGTCTGTCAGTGGAATAATTTTATAAATTATTGTTCAAATTAGTTTCTGAATATAAGAAAATTATGTAATTTAGGAAATTGTATGATTTTGGAATTTCTCCCCCTATACATCGATGATACAGAAGAACATATAATATCTTTTAACTTTTTTAAAAAGAATTAAATTACATTTTTAAATTTAAAATCCATTTGATGTTCACACTTTCATTGTTCTTTATTTTATATTTTTTAGTTTATTTTAATTTATTGTTTTTTTTTTTTTTTTTTGTAATTAAATACTAGACTATCTTATAGGTTTATAAATTTTATGTTCTATCCAAAATTACCTAAGAAAGCAATAAAATTTACATTTATTGCTGATAGTATCATATTTTGTAACAAGTTTATAAAAGAAAAATTTTTTATTCTCTTTTATTGCAAAATATATCTCAGTCATTTGGCAAATAACTATATAACTGCACATTTTTAGCCAAATTAAGTTAAAAATCGTATTAAATTAACAATATCTATCTAATCTAAAAAAAAAAAAATTTTATATAGAACTAAATTTTTTAATATTTCTTCAATTTTACTGAACTTTACTGAATTTTACTGAAATCATACTTCAAAACTTTATTATTTTATTGAAAAAAAAACTTAGTATTCAATTTTTAATAAAATCTTTGATTATGCAGCTTTAAATAATTATCGCCTATTATAAAATTACAATAAAATATAATTTTAAGATAATAACAATTAAGACTACCTACTAATAACAAATGTCTCACTAATAAAACCATTTATATAGAAAGAATTTACAATGAAAATGTTTAAGATACTTCAACTTTACAGATAATTTTTTGCAAATGTTTTCCTAAGCTTCACCATACCCAGTTACATGAAAACAGGAACAAAACCAAAAAAAAAAAAATTAATAATATTAATTTTCAAAATAAAATTTCATTATATTTGTGTAAAATTAGAAGATAAGGGAAAAAAAAAACATCCGGTAAAACTGCACCAAAATAAAAATGACGGGAAAACTGCACATTTTTTTTTTTTAAACGATTCTATTTTTACAATAAAAAAAAACGTTTTCGTTTCAATTTCTTACCAAAAAAAAAAAAAAAAACTGCAGTTTTACCGTAATTTTTGTTTTGTTGCAGTTTTATCGTTTTTTTTTTTTCAACTGCAACTTTTTCCCCCGTCATTATTCTCACAATACTCACAGTATATATAGAGTTTTTGGTCAAATGGATTTTGATATAAAATAAAATATTTTTAAATGTTGTGATAAATAGATATTTGAAAAATGTATATTTTATAAATAACCGTGTACTGTGTGTACCTAAAATAGGTTGAATATGACTGATTAGTTTGTATAACAAAGTATTAGCATAACAACGAATTGCGTGCAATGGTCATTAAATCTTTTTTTATATTATTTGGTTTGTTTCTTCTTAATTTGATTTTTCTTTTTTATGTTTTTTATTTGGATTTAATTTTTATTTCAGTATTTAAGATTGTTTAAAACAACAAAAATAAAGTGAAAAAAAAAAATGTTAAAAAGAAAATTGGATAATAAGATAAAATAATTTAAATTTTTGTATAAAATAAATGGGTGTCCAAACTATAGAAGCAGAAATTTAATCATTTACTAATTGGAAATCCTGATGGAAATTTCAAATTAATAAAATTCATTATTTACATTTTTAAGAAAGCCAAATTTACCATATAATTTAATCCTAATTTTACCAACTATGAATGATTAAATTTTAAATTGTAAAATATTGTATATGGCATTTAAATGCAGTTGGCTAATTGTACCATCTCGTGTTTTGCATTCCTAGATGGAGTATGCGGCCAATATCTTTATCTTTTTCACATTTTCTGGTTCATCACTCTGTGGTCCAGTGCTCATCTGTAAGTAGCTGCTCAGTCAAAGTAGATATTTTTTTTCTTTGGATCCACAAGTAACACGGGAAATATAAGTCCATCGCAACAGAGCATTACAGCGGTATACTGTGATAAGGTTTAAATTAAAGCCAGAGATTGCCCGGTGTCTGGAATTTAAATTATTTAACAAGTCAGCACTCCCCTAGCCAAGCCGTTATCGATAAAAACTATTCCTTGGATATATCAGTGACTAAACTTCTCTTTAGTCATACAAATCTCGGCGTATATAAAATCATCTTAAGCTTGGGACGGATAATTTTTGGCCTACATATAGATGTTGCTTTCGAATCAGGTAAAAAAAACATCTATATACAGTTGACAGGGTATGTTACAATTGACCAAGTACGTTGACAGGACAGGTCAGACCTTACAAAATATCTAAATTTAAAATCAGTTTCATACGACTATTAGAATTTTTGAAAATTAATACTTTTTTCCCCATCCAACTTAAATAAACGGTAGGAAATTCATTCAATTACGTTTTTAAAAATAGTAGTCGTCCTAGCAGAAGGTTACCTGTATTCACATTTCTATTATTTTGTATAATATATCGAATAATATTTCTATATAAATATAATATACATTCTTTTTTTATTAATATTTATGGACTTAATATAAAGTTAATCTCAAATATATGTTTTTGACATAAATGTCTGATATTGTTTTTATTTTTGTAATCTTAAGTGACGTGATAATATTATACAAAGTCTAGATTTACTAATAATACACAGTAAAAAAAAACAAAAAGATTATTGGAAAAAGAATTAAATGAATTTGGAAAAATTCCTAAGATGTGCAATTTCAAAATGAATGTTATCCATTCCAAGTAATTTTGAGTAAATAGATTTTTTTTTTTACTAAAAATCACTTGGAGTAGATAGGCACACGAGTGAACAGACTTATTTTTACTCAAAATCACTTGGAGTAGATAGAAACACGAGTGAACACACTTATTTTTACTCAAAATCACTTGGAGTAGATAGAAACACGAGTGAACAGACTCATTTTTACTGAAAATCACTTGGAGTAGATAGAAACACGAGTGAACAGACTCATTTTTATTGAAAATCACTTGGAGTAGATAGGCACACGAGTGACCAGAGTTATTTTTACTCAAAATCACTTGGAGTAGATAGGAACACGAGTGAACAGACTTATTTTTACTCAAAATCACTTGGAGTAGATAGGCACACGAGTGAACAGACTTATTTTTACTGAAAATCACTTGGAGTAGATAGGCACACGATTGAACAGACTTATTTTTACTCAAAATCACTTGGAGTAATTGGAAATACAAGACGAGTGAACATACGAATACGGTGTATTTTAGAAATGAACAGATATTTAAAAGATATTTACATTTATAATTTTAAACTGTGTACTACTAAAAATAAAGGGAAGAAGAAAAAAAAAAATGTAATTATAAAAGTAAAAACTTTTTAGTTTAACCTTAAAAGAAAAGTAAAAATTACATAAAAACAATAATAATCTTTTCTGTTATACAAAGTCACTTAATTTCTTTTTCGAAAAACTTTATATATTTTGGGTTCACCATAATTTTTGTTGTTGTTTTTTTTTTTTATATAAATAATAATAATAATAAGAAGAAGAAAAGTTACAAGAAAATTTATAAATTTCCTATAATTATTTGTGGAAATTTTCATAAAAATAAATATATATTCTTTAATTTCGTTTACTAAATTAATAGTAGTTGATTAATACGTTCGCGTTTCAATTAAAATTTTATAATTCATCTCAGAAACGTAATTATTTGTTTTCCATATCCTTAAATTGTATTAACATTTTGACATCGCCCAGACATAATTTGTATACTAAATTTACAAACTACAATGACGTCCTTTTACCGCGAACATATTAAATTATAAAATTAACCGGTTATAGGTAATACTAGGGTAAGTAAATCCGATTTCTTCAAATCTATATTACAATAAATTATTATAATTAAAGCATGAATTTTTCATCTATTATACATTAACATACACAATACACGGTTATCCTTTAAATAACAATTTTTATCCTTATAGTTATTATAATTATATATATACATATTTTTAATTTAAATTTTCACATGGGGTTGGTTATATTTACAATTTGATTTTTATAGGGGATAGTCGTCTAAATTTTGTCTGGTAATGATGGTGCAGCCAAATACTTGTAAAACAAATTTTAGCTTAAATAATTTTTTAAAAAAAAAATAATTTTGTAAAATTCGTTTAATCCTAAAATTTATTTGTATTTGAGAAAATAATATTATATCCGGAAAAAATTATATTAAAATTGTTAACAAAGATCGTCGGTTAACTTTAAAACACCTAGATTCAAGTTAAGATTACAAGTCAATTTTCATTTTTTTTTAATGAAATAAAAGTTCATCCTCGTCAACTTTCGGTTAATTGAGATTATCGTGTCCATGCTACAAAATTTCGTATTTAAATCATAAAATTTGTTTACATATCATGGTTTTTAAGAGAAGAACACTATGCCTGTACCTTGGTCATTGCAGGACCATTTAAATATAAAGCATTTTTTTTTTGTCTTTTCCATTCGGCCCAATTGTTGGAACATTCAGTAATGTTCCAACAATTGTGCCTAGTCTGTCAGTGAAATAATTTTAATTGTTCGTTGGACGGTTCATTTTTTTGTTTTTGCTGTTGTATCATTTCGACGACTATCACCTATGTTTTTTTTTAATTATTATTATTTTTGTTTTCATATATAAATTAATTTAAATTAAAAAAAAAACCTTATAGCGAAAATATTTTCAATTGTAAAAATTGGTTCTTTTTTTGCAATTGAGAAAACAAAACCAAAAAAAACATTATTTCATAAAATATCATTATTTTAATTAGGAAAAAACATAAAATAATATAATAAAATAATAATTATTATTAAAGGTATATGATTCCACTTTATTATTTTCTGTGCACACGTAAGTACTTCTCATAATTCACTTCAAAAAACAAAGAAAAATATGAAAAATCCAAAAAAAAAAAAAAAAGGAAACAAATCTTAAACGAATACACACAAAGGACGACTTACGTATTGTAGGACTTACGTGAAGGACTTACGTATTGTTTCAAAAAAAAAAACAAAAAAAAATTCCAATTAAATAATTTTTTTTTTTTTTGGTTTACCATACCAGCCCCCAACAAATTAAATATGTGTTTTGGGTTGGTTGGTTTGATGTGTAGGGGAGGGTATAGGTGAATGGTACGGCAATATAAAACTAAATTGTTTAAATCTTTTACTACACAGTATGTAACAGTTATAAAACAAAATTCAATTGTCTAACCATCATCTTGGCACAGCCTCTTCAAAAGGTTGGTTTTATTATGTTAATTTCCAAATTTTGTTTTATTCCAGAACAGCTTTGTGTAAGGACAGCTGATTAGCGTGTAACCAATTCTAATTTAATTTGTTCCTTGCATCAGTTACAGTTTTACCTGCTTTTTAAATCTATAAATGTCTTATTTTGTCCACTAAATAAATAAAATTTCATTCAAAATTTGCTTATCGGGGGCCAAAGGGCGAAAAATTAATTAAATTAGGTATTAACTTCTTCACAGAATCAATAAAAATTTAAATCAGAGACATATTTCATTTTAATTGAATGAATTTAATATGAAAATGGTTAGATTTTTTTTGGAATTTTTTTCTGCACAGAATTTTTGAAGAAATTTGAAAGCTTTTTTTTTTTTTTTTTGAAGAAATTTCACGACAAGCGACAATAATTATTAATTGAAAACAAATATTTGATCGAAGATATTAGGAAAATTGAATTACTATTTACAAGTTTATTAGATGATGAAAAATTGAAAATAATTTAATAAATTAATTGCAATACAATTTATGAATATTTATGTTAAAATATTTAATATAAATTATAATTAAAGTATCTATAAGATATATTAATTATTAAAGTAATCAGAAAAAAAAATTTTTTGTTAAATATCCTTTCTTATATATTTATAACTAAGAATTTTATATTACAATCTAATAGATATAACATTTCTAAATATTTATTTATGAACATAAATTCTTTTCTTTATCAATAATAAATCTCACTACAAAAAATAACAACCAACAACAAAAAATTTTACTTCAGTAATATACATGTACTAATATATCAATATATTTTTAATGTATTATATACATAAATGTATACATAAATTCTATTTTATCCTTTTCTGTGTTTCAGAAATTTCCTTTTTATTTATTTGGTTTGTTTTTTTTTTTTTTAATCTTGAGATAAACTCTTAAAAAAAAAAGGGGGTCAATAATAAATATTTCCTTTTAGTATTGGAATTCTAGAAATAATATTCTATATAAATATATATACA
Organism: Empis livida; assembly: GCA_963932195.1. NCBI lineage: Eukaryota > Metazoa > Arthropoda > Insecta > Diptera > Empididae > Empis > Empis livida. Next base: position 998,412 of record OZ010650.1, read on the forward strand.
GCCATCTATCAATTTGTACGGTATTCGATTTACACGGTTTCGCATTTACACGGTTTTTTTTTTTTTTTTTTAAATTAGCAAGAAAAATTATTTTTTAATGACTTAAAGCCACTGATTTCACGAACTCGTGTTTTTATTTCGTCTTGTTTTTATTTTATACTATTTTATGTTTATATAATTTATTTAGAACCAATTACCGTTAAATGTATGCTCCGTTTTACACGAATATTCTGAAGTTACACGGTTTATAAAGGAAAGAACCAATCACCTTTTTTATCATATGCATTCTGTGTCTCGTTTTACACGGTTTCAATTTACACGGTTTTTCATAGAACTTATGTACCGCGCAAATCGAGGGATGGGTGTATATATATATATATATATTATACAATTTATTATGAACCTATATACTACTTTTTTATATGAATTCCGTGTATCAGAACCGCAATAAATTTTACATTTATTTATTTTTTTTGTATATAAAATGGTATATTAGTGAAGAAAACTTATTTATTTTATACTAAACAAACTTTAGATATCAATTATTAAACCGTATTTAGCTTTAAAATTATATTTTTTAAACGATCGACACCATTTTACTAAAAAAACATAAATTTCCAACTAAATTAAGTCATTTTATTAAAATTTTCGGAAACAAGAAAAAATTTTTAGTTAAAAAAATTTTTCCCAAATTACCTTGAATCTGTGTTTTTTAAAGAACAGATTAATTTATTCTCTAAATTTTCACAGCGATGCTTACAAAAAATCAAAAAAAAAACATTTTCTTGTTCTTCTTGACCCCTGCACGTCATGAAAATCTTTATATTTTCCAAGATGTTGTGTAATATTCTATTTCAATTTGAACCTACCATATCTCACACACAAAACCAACAATTTTCATTAGATTAATTAAATTTTAAAGTCAAATCAAAATTAATTTAATATACGAGTATGCCGATTATTATGAAAGTGGTCTAAGTCAATAATTTTAAGTTTCGAAATATTTTAATGCGTTGTGATTGGGATAAATTAAAGAAATATTTTTCTTCTATTAAATCAAATTTTATTGTTTTTTTTTTTGGAAAATACTTGATTATGTTAAGTGAGATTTCTTTAACTGAGTTTTCACATAAAAACTTTGCAACAAATAATTTTTTTTTGTATAATTTTTAACTAAAATACATTCACGTCAACTGCTAAACTGGATGATCTGAGTTGTAAAAATTTTAATCTTTCTTTATATATGAAAAAACAACTATAGTCACTTAGATCCACTTTCAAAATAAACACCTAACCTAAATTCTGTTAATTTAATCAAAAACTAAAGTCAATCTAATTTGGTTCACTTTCTACAAAAATTTTTTTTATGAATTTACTTTGGATAAAAATATTGTAAAGAATATTACGCAAAATAAATATAAAAAAAAATACATTTTTTAAGATTTTTGACTTAGATCACTTTCATAATAACCGGCACATATCATATTTAGAAATCAGTTTATTAATCGGAAACTAAAATTATATTGAAAAAAAAATTTATTACTATAAGAATTTTTGGTAATAATGATTTAAAAACTTTAGAAATATACTTTTCGTAAATTTATTTACTACAATATCTTATTAAATATTTTATGAACCATATTTTTCGTATAATAATCAATAAATACTTATTTTTTATTGATATGTGGTGTAATTTTATATAATATTTGACTATCCTTTTTTTGTAATACTATTTGTAAACAAGTATAAAATACATAAATTGTTGATATTCGTGTATAATAATGTTTGTATATGTAAAGATATTTTAACAGATTAGAAAAATTTCTGAATGTACTCGTAATATCTATATTAACAATCGATGAGCATAATTTTTTCTGGTAAGGTAAGATAAATAAAAGAATAGTTTTTGGAAGGATAGACATAAATACAAGCTGGATAACACAATATTTGAAGTTAAACATCAAAATTATTATTAATATCCGTATTGACAATGGCTTGAAATTAAAATATATATATTTTTGTCAGAGACTGAAGGTAGATAATCCGTCCTAAGCTTAAAGTAATTTTAGATACGATGGAGACCTGCATTTGCTAAAATAGAATTTAGTATATAAAGATCCAAGCCAAAAATACAACATTTTTTGACGATAATACCATGGCTAGGAGGAGCCCTTAGTCATTAATAATAATACAAATTTCAGATACCGGGTAATATCCGCTTAATGCCTTGTCAAAATTATACAGGATCCTAACTGTAATGATCAGCTGTCATGAACTTATATTCTCAATGTTATTCGTATAAACAAACTAAAAAAATTTCTATACTTATTAGGTAACCAACGGAAGCATAGATCGAGACTGGAGGTAACATATTTTGAAGCATTAGTTTTCTTGAACTTTTTAAATATCTATATTTTTGTTTTTTGCTAAATATTGCATTGCAAATATAAAAATTATTTGGAAAATTAAATTGAATCAATTTGTTATTGTTTTTTTTTTTTAAATCATTTCCACACAAAATTAACAAAACCAATCACAAAAACCTATTCTTAGCTAAGACATAAACCATCAAATATAAATTATTAATAAAAAAATATATAGGATAATTATCCTATTTTTCAAATCCTTTAAAAAAAAAAAACACTATATAATTATAAAATATTTTAAAATACATAAATCAGCAACCCCAGCTAATTCTTCTCCCACAATTATTCTAAGGCAATAATTCTTTTTGCATAATTCTTCTCGAACACAATATTTCCCAGAACAATTTTTTCTCAAGTTCTTCTCTCAAAATTCTTCTCATTACGTTAAAATTATATATGTCTACTCACAATACAAATCAATACATTTTCCAATACAATTTACTTTTAACAATGACCAGTTTGGTATTTAGTAAGATAATCATGAATAAATTTTGATTGAGAAGAATTTGCAATTGGCTGACAAGAATTGTAACAGAAGAATTGTGCCAGAAGAATTGTTCGTGATGAATTGTCCAAGAAAAATTAGCCTACAACCACATAAAATATATCGTTTTTTTTTTCAGTTAAAATTGGTTTTGCTTGTCCGGTTTTCGATTAAAAAAACAAAACAACACAAAATTACGATTTTGAACGGGTTGTTCCAGGTTTAATTAAATATGAAAATGTAATATTATTTAATTTTCAAATACAAGGAAAATCATAACATAAAATTATAATATTCAACTATAAGATTCTAATGGATAATAAAATATCCTTAAAATTTTGATTAGAATCAATAAAATAAATAAATTTTATTTTTATCATTATTTATAATATTTTGTCATCTCATCAATTTTTCTATTTTTCTAGATTTAAATATTTTATCTATTTATCTAAAAAAAAAAAAAATAGATATTTTCTTTATCTATTGTTGTATAAAAGATAGATTAAATATACAAAAGATAATTTAAATATTTTCTTTGACATTTTCAAAGATTGATTTGAATTTCCCTTCATAATAAAGGAATAATAATTATTTTAAATGGTAATTTTGTTTTTTTTTTTTATGAGGGTATGTAATTTTTGGTTTTAGGTCAAGGTTCTCCGGGGGGCATGATCAATATTTTGTACCATATATCAATTTAATTCTCTTGTCTAAGCCATAGACGGTTGGACAACAACAGTCGGATACAAATCGAAACGGTATTTTCTTATGGATTTTAGAATAATTTTATATTTCATTTCAGTATCATTCCTATCAATGTTTCTTTTGGTTAACATTGATTTTTACCAAGGACTGTGATTACAGATTGGACAATCAATTTTCAAAGACATCTTTGCAAAATGGAAATATAATTTAACTGTATGCAATATTATATATATTTAATATATTATTATTAAGTTTATATTAGAAAAGAACATTAAATATTTAAAATTTAGCCGAATTCTAAGATATAATTAAATTAAGTGATATTATGTACTTTTTGCCAAATAAATTAAGACAAAGTTTATTTTGCAGTAATTGAACAATTATTGAACACACACTATTGACAGCTTAAATTAAATAATTAAATAAAGAAAAATATTAAAAAAAATTACTCTCGCATTGCAACAACAACAGCAATATGAAATTTTCATGTTAAGGAGGAGAGTAACAGAATTTAAAAAATTACCGCAAACAGAACAAAATTTAAAAAAATGTTTTAACAGAATTTTAAAATATCTTATTAGGTTCGAATTATGCGTAATGAAATTGTTAGAAACGTAATTTCATGTCAACATACAGATAATTCTGTGCTTGAGGACCTAATGACTGTGTCAAATTTAAAGAGAAATTCTAATATAATTTTAGTTACATATTTGAATAAACTTACCTCAAATCTGATTGACGAATGTTGAAGCTTTTACTTTCTTTGGTTTTACAGAAAATGTTTTGGAAAATGTTCTCTCTTTTAAAACACGAGCGGACAAAGAGACAGAACAAAGAGAGAACATTATTTAACAATTGAAACACTTATTTTTCACAAATTTTTTATGTTCTTAACGGAACAAAATGGTGGTGATTTTTTTTCTATATAAATATATTTTAGCCGTATATGATTTTTCCAATAAAATATATTTTTTTTTAATTCGAAATAAAACCGTATTGAACTCGCACTTTATGAATACTAAGTAACTGAGGACTGACATTTTTATTTAATAAACCACAATTGAAGTCTTACACTGTCCGAACTGAATTATTTAACAAGAAAAATAAACATAAAAAAAACTTTAAACGAATCGCGGTTTTAATGGGTCGCCGCAACCCAAAAAAAATATACAAACAAAAAAAACTAACCCGAAAAAAAAACTGTCCGCAGCTTCAGCAATACAAAAAAATTAACTGCCTTCTCCGACGAAATCACAATACTTAATAATTTAGTTCTCTGAAAAAAAAATAAGCTTCTCGAGTTACCCACGCATATTGAATTTGTACTAAAGTACTATAGTACTTTTTGTAGTCCTTTCGAAAGCTAAATATTTCTATGTTACTCCCGACAGACCTGCTTATATCAAATTATTAAATAGAGAAAAATATAATAAATTATTCTCACATAACAACAACAACAACAATATGAAATTTTCATATTAAAGAGAATAACAGAATTACTCTGTGCAGTATGTTGAATACATTTAAATTCTGAGCAGTCAATTTGATTCAAAACACTGAACATTTCCATTTTTTTTAAAAATTGTTTCTTTCTTTTAACTTCTGCAGAGTTTTTTTTTATTCTCTGCATAGGGAAAAAGAGCTAACTTCGCTCTCTTACTCCATACTCCAGAAAAATCTCTTTATTTTGAATATCCGTAATCACACATTATTATTATGTTCCGTATCATTCACCGGGATAGTTAATATTAAAACAGAAAAACCAGAGCCTCTCGTAAATTTGTAAATTTAGAAGTGGTGATCTGAGGTGTTTTATCAATTTTATTCGTTCCATAATTGCTAAAATCGGTCTTGTATGTCCTTTTTTCATTGCGCCCTTGAATATAAAAAGTTGCCACACCACTGCTTTAAAGTTTATGTTATATTGCGTAAGTGTTTAGCGTAACAAATTGTCAGATTATCAAAAAAATTATGACTTGGAAATTATATTTTAAAAAAAAAAATTATTATGTCCGAATTGCATAATAAAATTGTTTCAAACGAACTTTCTACCATAATTCTAACATAATTGTATTTATTTGAATAAACTTACCTCAAATCTGCTTGACGAATGTTGAAGCTTTTATTGTCTTTGGTTTTAAAGCAAATGTTTTGGAAAATGTTCTCTCTTTTAAAACACGAGCGGACGACAAAGAGAGAGCACAAAGAGAGAACATTATTTAACAATTGAAACACTTATTTTTCACAAATTTTTTATGTTCTTAACGGAACAAAATGGTGGTGGTTTTTTTTCTATATAAATATATTTTAGCCGTATATGATTTTTTCAATATTGTTAATTCGAAGTAAAAACGTATTTAACTGAGGATTTTTATTTAATGAACCACCATTGAAGTCTTACACTGTCCGAACTGAATTATTTAACAAGAAATATAAACATAATTATTCTTGAAAAAAAAACTTTAAACGAATCGCGGTTTTAAAGGGTCGCCGCAACCCAAAAAAAAATACAAACTAAAAAAAACTAACCCGAAAAAAAAACTGTCCGCAGCTTCAGCAATACAAAAAAATTAACTACCTTCACCGACGAAATCACAATACTTAATAATTTAGTTCTCTGAAAAAAAAATAAGCTTCTCTAGTTACCCACGCATATTGAATTTGTACAAAAGTACTATAGTACTTTTTGTAGTCCTTTCGAAAGCTATTTGAATAGAATTTTATTTGAATAGAAATGGAGAGTACTTTCCAAACACTGAGAGTGTTTGGCACGATTTTAATGTATTAAAAATTATAGGTATAATTACATACATACAATACAGAATTTAATTTTTTGTTGTTGGTTTTTTTACAATACAAGTAAAAGTTCGAATTCTACAAAAAAAAAACTAATTATTTAAATTTAGAGAATCTTTTTTGTGTGAGAATTTTGTACTCATTTTATGAATAAAAGAGAACTAAAATTATTGAATTTTATGAACTGTAGAGGTATGCATGTTTATTTCTGCAAAATAAAATTTTACAGAAATAAACATTGAGTTTCAAATTACAAGAAATTTACTAAAAATATCTATTATCTTGGAATTAAGCTGGACAATTAAAATAAATTGGTTATTAAAAATTATGTTTTGAGATAAACATATTAATATTTGTGTACTTGATAATTTGAGAAATAATTTTTAAGATATAAAAATTTTATAGAAATTTTGAATACCGATCATTATGATTTTTCATCACTGGTTTTCTAAATCCTGACAATTTAATCAATTAAATTGTCAATATTCCTAATAATCAATATTCCTAAATCACCCTTAGTTCATAAAGTTTGTTTTTTGTAATTGGATACTATTAATTATTATATTTTGTGCAAGTTTTAATAATTGCTGTTTATTGGATTCTGGTCACATACAGTGAATATGCTAGATCGGCTCAGATCAACTATCCAAATCTCTAAATTATTATATATTCAGTTAATATTTCCATTCCAAGTTTAAATATTATTTAGCTAATTTAATACAAGATCATTGAGACTGAATAGAAAGATAAAAATTTACTAAAATTAAGTAATTTGAGTAAATTCCAGTGAACAGGATCAATTTTTGGATAAATTAGTCTTTTTTTAAAAAAAGGTTTTTTTATGAAATCAAATTATTTATTTAATTTAAAATTTTGTATCAGTTCGGAAGCATTTATTAAACAACTTCTTAAGCAATTTTAATTCTTATTGAGAAATTGATATATTAAAGCTCTTCAATCAAATCAAAGGTAATTAATTAGTGAATGTCTTCAGTATCTTTTTCTTCTTCATAAACATTATATTATTTTTCCTTTAATTTTTTTTATTATTTCATTTTTATCTTAAAAATAATATAAATTTCTAGGATATTTACGAAAAGTTGTGACGTATAATAAATATAATTACGTATATAAATACGCATAAAAAAAATATTAAATTATAATTTCATTTAATATTTATGTATCTCTCTCTTTCGTAAAACATAAACAAACAAAACCCTTTCTTTTTATTTTAATAAACATTTTTACTTTATAAAGATAGTAAATGGAATTTTTAATTACTCCAAACCTGGTTAAACTCAGCCAACCTATACTTCACCTCATAACCCTTTTTTGTACAACAGAGACAAAAGAAAAACGATTATACAAAAATACCATTTCCTATTACAAGCATATTATGTAATAAATTAAAGATACTTTTAGTATAGATACTCTAATCTACTAGAATATCTAACATCTTCACTAGTCTACTAGATTTATAAATTTCAATATAATTTCATGTTTTTAAATTAAAATGGTGAATTTAACATAGTAAATTATTCTTAAAAAATTAATAATAAAATTTAGTAGTCGACATTGGAAAATTTATTAAAGAGTATATAGAATAAAAAATAGTAATTTTCTTGAAATAAATTTTCTGCCAATAATAGAGCTGCTTGCGTAAGAAATTAATTTATAATAATTCTTAATAATGTTATTTAACATTGTAAATTTTTTATTCGGAAATATGATGTTAGAGATTTATGTTATAAGAAATTATTCACCGAACAAATGACCAAAAATACACAAACATATTTATGATTAATTTTACATTAACTGAAAGTGAATATGTTTAATTTTATATTGACATTAAGTCATGCAAAATATTACCAAATACAGTAGTTGTTCGGTGCAAAATTTTTTTTTTTAAACTAAGCTTCATGTTTTTAAAACCATGTGCCGGTGATTATGAAAGTGATCTAAGTCAAAAATCTTAAAAAATGTATTTTTTTTTATATTTATTTTGCGTAATATTCTTTACAATATTTTTATCCAAAGTAAATTCATAAAAAAATTTTTGTAGAAAGTGAACCAAATTAGATTGACTTTAGTTTTTGATTAAATTAACAGAATTTAGGTTAGGTGTTTATTTTGAAAGTGGATTTAAGTGACTATAGTTGTTTTTTCATAAATAAAGAAAGATTAAAATTTTTACAACTCAGATCATCCAGTTTAGCAGTTGACGTGAATGTATTTTAGTTAAAAATTATACAAAAAAAAATTATTTGTTGCAAAGTTTTTATGTGAAAACTCAGTTAAAGAAATCTCACTTAACATAATCAAGTATTTTCCAAAAAAAAAACAATAAAATTTGATTTAATAGAAGTAAAATATTTCTTTAATTTATCCCAATCACAACGCATTAAAATATCTCGAAACTTAAAATTATTGACTTAGACCACTTTCATAATCACTGGCACAGTGCTTGGTATTATTGATATATATCCAAACAGTTTCTTTTATATGTTTTGAGTCTTAGATTTTTGAAATTTTACGAGATTTTAAACTACAAGATTGAATATAAAACCGACAGATTTTTTATTTTACGAGATTATGTCGCTATTTCTATAGAATTTTATATATAAAAAAAATTATATGCCAATAAACAAAGAATTGTCTAACATTAACACTCATTAAATTTATCATATATATCAATCAACACGCAAATAAGTGAATCCTTTTTTTTTCCATTTTTTCTTTATCCTGTTTTTCTACTCGCGTTGTCGTATGGTGTTACAAAAAAAAAAAAGAAAAAATCGTTTGTTCATACAAAAATGAAAGAAAATAAATACACAAAAAAAAAAAATATTTTAAAATATTTTTAAAGATACTTTTAATATTATAATTCAGTTTCGCCAATCTACCGCACACCCACCCCCCTTCAAAAAAAAAAAAAATTCAAATAAAACAAGATTCAATTCTGTTTTATGGTTACAAAAATTTAAAAAAAAGTGTTATTGTTCTCAGGCAAGTAATCCCATCAGCTGTCACATTTTTTTTTCATATCCAGCTTTTAATTAGTTTGTGATTCTTTTACCTCTTGTTACAATTTGTACATAGTTTTTCTTCTTCTCCTTTTTGGCGGTACAGCTAATGAAGAGCCTGGGCCTCCCTTAAAGGGTCTCCTTAACATTTTGAACCATGAATTTCTTTATAGTTAAGAAACTTTTTAATTGCAACAAGCTAAATG
>OZ010650.1:1008251-1116922 GCA_963932195.1 Empis livida
TTTATAAAATAATTTAGAGATTTGGATAGTTGATCTGAGCCGATCTAGCATATTCACTGTATGTGACCAGAATCCAATAAACAGCAATTATTAAAACTTGCACAAAATATAATAATTAATAGTATCCAATTACAAAAAACAAACTTTATGAACTTAGGTTTGTTTTAGGAATATTGATTATTAGGAATATTGACAATTTAATTGATTAAATTGTCAGGATTTAGAAAACCAGTGATGAAAAATCATAATGATCGGTATTCAAAATTTCTATAAAATTTTTATATCTTAAAAATTATTTCTCAAATTATCAAGTACACAAATATTAATATGTTTATCTCAAAACATAATTTTTAATAACCAATTTATTTTAATTGTCCAGCTTAATTCCAAGATAATAGATATTTTTAGTAAATTTCTTGTAATTTGAAACTCAATGTTTATTTCTGTAAAATTTTATTTTGCAGAAATAAACATGCATACCTCTACAGTTCATAAAATTCAATAATTTTAGTTCTCTTTTATTCATAAAATGAGTACAAAATTCTCACACAAAAAAGATTCTCTAAATTTAAATAATTAGTTTTTTTTTTGTAGAATTCGAACTTTTACTTGTATTGTAAAAAAACCAACAACAAAAAATTAAATTCTGTATTGTATGTATGTAATTATACCTATAATTTTTAATACATTAAAATCGTGCCAAACACTCTCAGTGTTTGGAAAATACTCTCCATTTCTATTCAAATAAAATTCTATTCAAATAGCTTTCGAAAGGACTACAAAAAGTACTATAGTACTTTTGTACAAATTCAATATGCGTGGGTAACTAGAGAAGCTTATTTTTTTTTCAGAGAACTAAATTATTAAGTATTGTGATTTCGTCGGTGAAGGTAGTTAATTTTTTTGTATTGCTGAAGCTGCGGACAGTTTTTTTTTCGGGTTAGTTTTTTTTAGTTTGTATATTTTTTTTGGGTTGCGGCGACCCATTAAAACCGCGATTCGTTTAAAGTTTTTTTTATGTTTATATTTCTTGTTAAATAATTCAGTTCGGACAGTGTAAGACTTCAATGGTGGTTCATTAAATAAAAATCCTCAGTTAAATACGTTTTTACTTCGAATTAACAATATTTAAAAAATCATATACGGCTAAAATATATTTATATAGAAAAAAAACCACCACCATTTTGTTCCGTTAAGAACATAAAAAATTTGTGAAAAATAAGTGTTTCAATTGTTAAATAATGTTCTCTCTTTGTGCTCTCTCTTTGTCGTCCGCTCGTGTTTTAAAAGAGAGAACATTTTCCAAAACATTTGCTTTAAAACCAAAGACAATAAAAGCTTCAACATTCGTCAAGCAGATTTGAGGTAAGTTTATTCAAATAAATACAATTATGTTAGAATTATGGTAGAAAGTTCGTTTGAAACAATTTTATTATGCAATTCGGACATAATAATTTTTTTTTTTAAAATATAATTTCCAAGTCATAATTTTTTTGATAATCTGACAATTTGTTACGCTAAACACTTACGCAATATAACATAAACTTTAAAGCAGTGGTGTGGCAACTTTTTATATTCAAGGGCGCAATGAAAAAAGGACATACAAGACCGATTTTAGCAATTATGGAACGAATAAAATTGATAAAACACCTCAGATCACCACTTCTAAATTTACAAATTTACGAGAGGCTCTGGTTTTTCTGTTTTAATATTAACTATCCCGGTGAATGATACGGAACATAATAATAATGTGTGATTACGGATATTCAAAATAAAGAGATTTTTCTGGAGTATGGAGTAAGAGAGCGAAGTCAGCTCTTTTTCCCTATGCAGAGAATAAAAAAAAACTCTGCAGAAGTTAAAAGAAAGAAACAATTTTTAAAAAAAATGGAAATGTTCAGTGTTTTGAATCAAATTGACTGCTCAGAATTTAAATGTATTCAATATACTGCACAGAGTAATTCTGTTATTCTCTTTAATATGAAAATTTCATATTGCTGTTGTTGTTGCAATGCGAGAGTAATTTTTTATATTTTTCTCTATTTAATAATTTAATATAAGCAGGTCTGTCGGGAGTAACATAGAAATATTTAGCTTTCGAAAGGACTACAAAAAGTACTATAGTACTTTAGTACAAATTCAATATGCGTGGGTAACTCGAGAAGCTTATTTTTTTTTCAGAGAACTAAATTATTAAGTATTGTGATTTCGTCGGAGAAGGCAGTTAATTTTTTTGTATTGCTGAAGCTGCGGACAGTTTTTTTTTCGGGTTAGTTTTTTTAGTTTGTATATTTTTTTTTGGGTTGCGGCGACCCATTAAAACCGCGATTCGTTTAAAGTTTTTTTTTTTAAGAATAATTATGTTTATTTTTCATGTTAAATAATTCAGTTCGGACAGTGTAAGAGTTCAATTGTGGTTTATTAAATAAAAATGTCAGTCCTCAGTTACTTAGTATTCACAAAGTGCGAGTTCAATACGGTTTTATTTCGAATTAAAAAAAAATATATTTTATTGGAAAAATCATATACGGCTAAAATATATTTATATAGACAAAAAAAACACCACCATTTTGTTCCGTTAAGAATAAGTGTTTCAATTGTTAAATAAGTGTTTCAATTGTTAAATAATGTTCTCTCTTTGTTCTGTCTCTTTGTCCGCTCGTATTTTAAAAGAGAGAACATTTTCCAAAACATTTTCTGTAAAACCAAACAAAATAAAAGCTTCAACATTCGTCAAGCTAATTTGAGGTAAGTTTATTCAAATATGTAACTAAAAAATTATATTAGAATTTCTCTTTAAATTTGACACAGTCATTAGGTCCTCAAGCACAGAATTATCTGTATGTTGACATGAAATTACGTTTCTAACAATTTCATTACGCATTTTTTTTTTATGAAGTGTTGAATTTAGGTTTGATTGATTTTTTTATTGCAACATTGTATATTTGAATTTTTTCGCGGAATACTTGATGTATTTGTAATATCCACCTGTTTTCCGCTTAGCTACAAATTAAGTACCATGGACTTAGTTGAACATTTATCAGTTTAAAATTACAATTTGAAAAATACAATTATGATTATTAATTTTTGGCCACAAAATAACTACAAGATATTATTATAAAATTAAATTCTTATATTTTGGATATCTTTAAGATATTTTACATTAAATTATTATTATTTTTTTCTAATTACTACACACACACACACATAAACATTTTATTTTAAAAGTAATTATATTTAAGTTTTACAAAAATCTTACAAATTGTAATTACAAAAATAACAATAAAGATGCAAAATCCAATTTTTTTTTTTTTTGTCTTTTGGTATAATTCATAATTGACTGAGTTTGCAGAAAAAGAAAATTATCAGTTTTGACTTGACATTGAGCTTGATCGATCACCCAACATAATACATATATGAACTTTTTTTGGTTGTCAAGTGAGTTCATAAAATAATCTTATGGATATTTTATCTGGTTCTCTTTGAAAATGAAAAATGTTATTTATAAATTTTTTTTTTTTTTTTTTGCGAAACATAGGGGAAACTCGACTTAACCTCGTTTTATTAACGGATATTTGTAATTTTTTTTTTTTTTTATATAAAAAATATAAAAATTATAATAAAATCAATGATAAAAGATTTTGTTCATAAAATATCTAATGTCATAATTTTAAATTTCAAGTAAACTAGATTTTCTGTACAGCTAAACTTTGAGATACAAATGGCTAATTTCATAATAAAGAAAATCTAATACCTTGAAAACAAATTCTAGTGAGTAATTTCCAAAAAAAAATCATATAATAAAAAAAATATTATCTGTATACTTTTTGAAAAACAACCAAATAACAGATTATTTTGCTGCAACTAATAAGTAATTATATTTGTCTATCATTAAATCGTGGACACTGATCTTTTCAATTTTCACAAAAATTTATTAAATTCAATTTATAATTTTACAAACAACAAAAAAAAAAAACTGAATTTCTGATCCAAAATTATTACAGACTTCAACAAGAATTTAGGTGAATAATTTAATCTAACAGATATAACAATATTATTCATAGTTTTCTAAAAATTTCATTGGTTTTCCTTATTCCATTGACAAACACTGAATTTTAATCGTTTATGTTACAGTTAATAAAAAAATTTCTCCTTTAAAACATATTTTAATTAATATTTTTTAGATAAAAGATACAATTTATTATTATTAGTTAAATTTTTGAGCAAAGATATTAAATTTTACACAATTTAATTTAATTTTTTTTTGGCTTCTGATAAAAATTACACAAAATAAATTTTTCTAAAAAAAAAAATTTTTTGCATATTTTTTTATGTTACAACATAAAATAAATAATTTCCAATTAAATTAAGAAAATATTTTTTTTTTTTTTTTTAATAAATATTTAGAATTCAATATCCAAAAAAAACAACAACAAAAAAAAAACAAATATATTATTTATGTATTTTATTATATAACAGAAATGTATCTGAAAGATATTATTATTCTAATAAGAAGTATTATTAAAATTGAACACAATAAAAATTTATTGATCCCCAATGGTCTAATGTTCTATGGGATAATATAGATTGTGTGTATCTTTTTTATTTTTTTTTGGTACATAAAGGACTTTCTCATTAAATAATATTAAATAAATTTTTTTTTAGTAAATTTGACCTTTTTTTGTTTTTTAAAAAAAAAAAAAAATAAAAGGACTCGTCTATCTTTTTTTGTTGGGTAAAAAATAACCAAAAAAAAAAAAAATGAAAATTGGTTCTTTTTTTTTTTATTTCGTTAAGTGTACAATTGTATAACATTTATTAGTATCATTTCATATATATATATACATAAATATATCTTTAAAATACATTTGCGGTTTTTATAAATTATTGATTAATGAAATTCAATACTTTCAAATAATATATCTAGAGTAGAAATATACATTTTTATTATTATTATTATTATTATTATTTTTACCAATATTTATAACTCTGTGGTCCTCAGTAAATCTATATGTATTAAATATATTTACAGGATGTTTCAGTTTTCGGTAGAATTCATTGATAAATTCTATTTTTCTGTAACTTTGTTAGTTTTGTATAAAATATGGTTAATTATTTTTCAATAATTTTCATTAAATATAATAAATTATGCTAGAAGATTAAATAAAATTTAGTTTTTTTATACGAAATATTTAGAATATTAAATTTTAATTAAATGTTTAATGAAATTTATGCTAAATTCTACAAAAAAATTAATAAATTATAAATTAATTTAAAATAATGATTATAGTATTTTCATCTAAACTTTTTAAATTCCTTAAAAAATAGATTTTAGTTAAATGTAGTTTTAAACAATTTCATATCCTTAGAGTGAATTTAGTTAAAATTAAACTTAAGGATGAGAAATACCCAAGTAATATTAATTAAAATATTAATAAAAATTTTGAATTTTTCACCAGAATTTCTTAACCAGAATTGTTCTTTTTTTTTTTATCAGAATATTTTGTCAAATTAGATTAGAAAAGTTATGTTTTTTTTTTGGAAAATTGATATTTACATAAATTTTTATAAAATATTTGTGAAAAATTGAAACATAACACTATGAAACTCTTTGTTACATAACTTTTAATTTTACCTAAATATACGTGTTTACCTTTAAATCATATTTAAACTACATTTATTATTATGTATTTAATAATATTTCAAAGAAAATTGTATTTTTTTTTCGTGCTTCTTAAATTTAATTTAATTTTAAAAAGTATTTTAATTATGAAAAAATTATGAAAACTTGAAGAATCTTTTTATTTTTTTATGTTGTGTTTGTTTGTTTCTTTTATAAATTCAATTAAAACTCCTTTTAAATATTTCCAACTAGAAAAATTTCCTTTCCTTTTTTTTTTTTTTTTTGTAGTTTAACATCTCCTTTTAAGTAATTCTCTTTATGAGATGAAATATTACGATAATTTTGTAGAATAATAATTATGATAATTTTCACTAAAACAGTGTATTTAAATTTTTTCTAAAAAACTAGACACAATCATAAAATTTTTAATAAATTTCAGAAAATTACTAATAAATAATAGATATAGAGACAACCTGTACGTAAGAAATGTATTTAGGAGAAGCAAAAAAAATTCAATGTTGGGTCATATAATTTTTTTTTTATATTTGTTATAACGTTATTCATAGTCTTGAACCAATTTACATTTAAATATCTGACAAATTTGACACTGCATTACAATAATTTACATTAAAACTATATTTAGTGTTCATATTTCCTTCACCAATATTCGCCTCTAAGACTGGAGGCGAATATCTAAGGCGGTAAGTTAAGCAGCCCAACAGTATCATAAAATAACGTTTTAATATTACGTGTGACATGTATATTTCCCAAGACTGGATATTTCTCATTGTCACAACCTTAAAACAAAAAAAAAAAAAAAACTACTTAACTATTCACTATTATTATTTTTTTCGTCCTGTTACGTTTTTTTTTTTTTTTTGCAATTGTGTCCTTTTTTTATTTTATTATTATTATTTTAATGACAACAGCAAAAGGTCAAACAAATAATTCTCTCTTCAAAAAAAAAAAAACGGACTAAAAATATTATTAAAAAAATAACATTATACGCACAAGGATTTGAATATAAATTCCTTATACATAATTTTTTTTTTTGTACTTGTCTCTAATAATCTTTAACACGACACTCTTAAATGCGTATTAGTTTTTTTTTTTTTGGACACAATTGTTGTTGGTATATCAAATATTAAATAAATGTTCGATTATCCTTTATTTACAAAAAGGAAAAAAGGGGGATAAAAAAAAAAAAATACATACAAAAAAAAAATAAAAAAAGGCAACTTGTTGGTTTACAACACAAAAGTATTATTATAAATATGATAAACCCCTTTTTTTTCCAATTGAGATTAAGTGCCCTAAACATTATTTAAGTATCGGGTAAATTATCCTGTTTGTCCTGGATTTGTTTTTTCTTTTTTTTTCTAATTTTTCTGTTCAGATTGTTTTTTTTTTTTTTTTGTTTACTTAAATTGGAAGATTATAGCGAGATGGCGTGGTTTTGGTTGGTTGGTTTAAGTGATGTACGTATTCGTTCCGCTCCGTACGTAAGTCTACAATTAGAACTATAGTGGCGTTTTGTTCATAATATTTACTTTCATAAACGTAACAAAATAGTATTTAATCTATTTTGGTTATGTTCAGGAAGCCACCGTGTCACGTCGGTTGTGATTTCTAAATGAACAGTGCCAGTGGTAAACAAACTTAATTACTGTTATCCTTTTTATTGGTTTAGTTGTAATTTAGTGGTAACGTATTAATGCTGTAAGCATACGTAGTACATACTGGCATTCAATTCCAGTCTGATATTGGTCTAACGTTTAATTATGGTGTCGGAATCATTCCAAAACATAAAATATATCATTAAGCTTAGTATCGTATCCCACCGTAAAATGAAATTTTCCACACTCATGAAAAAATTTGTTAAAATTTTATGAAAATGGTTTTATGGAGAAGAAAATGAATTTTTTTTTCGAAACGAACAACCAAAACCAACCAAACAAAATTGAACAAATGTCAAAATTCTGTCATGTTTTGAACATTATTTTACAACATTTTAACACTAAAAAATTTTCTTAATTTTTTATCTTTGGAAAGTAAATTATTTCATGATAGAACAGCATACCACAAAATTAAATTCGTCAGCGTAATTTTTCATGAGAGATGATGTTAAATTTTGTATGAAAATTTCATTTCACGATAAATATAGCATACTAAGATTTACATTTAAAGTTTATATTTGATATTTTGACAAATTTTTGTATATATCACCCTATTTTTTCCAATATTGATGTAGTCTGGTATAAAATGTTCTATTATTTATTTAGGGTCATCACATCCATCCAAGATATTTTAGATATAGGTATATTAAAAAAAAAAAACTTATTAGGGTGGAAAATTCTAGCACAGTTTTCATATTGCTAGTTTAATTTAGATATAATAAAAATCAAATTTTTTTTTTTTTTTTAAACCTGATCCCAGTATCTTATGTTTAATATTAGATTAGTGGCCGGGTATGGGTGAATTTTTTTTTAGGTCAATTTATATAAGATTTTGTATAAATCTTATAAATTATTTAACTTTACTCAAATTATTTTTTTTTAAAATTAGTACCATAGTAATATAAAATGTGTAAATTTTAAGACTGCGCTTTAATATCAAATTATATGTCTCAAGTAATAAAGCCCATTAACTTATTGTAATTTAAGTTATTCGTATAAAAGAGATATATGGAACCGAGAAAAAAAATTAGTACGATTAAAATTTTATTAGTATAGAAAATGTTTCAAGAAAATTTTATTGGATAGGACCTCTAATAGGCTCATATTAGTCTGTTGCTAAAAAAAAACATTTTATAGCATAAATGTTCAAAAATCTCTGTTAAATACTGGGAATAATAGTTTTTATTTTGAGAAAACAATTCAGGACACAGATTGGCATCTAACTAATTGAACAAAACATGTATATTAGGAAGCCGAAGCATATAATGAATAATAAAAATAAAATTATAGAAAAATTATTTTCTCTGTTATTTAAAATTCTATGCCTACAGATACACAATTATGGTACGGTTTTACTAAAATCAATTAAGGAAGTACACCTAAACTTTGATTTACACGATAAATTGATTCCTCAAAAATGACGTGTAACCGTACAAATCGAGATCTACATTTAGATTGCAGTCAAAATAGTAGCTAAATAGAATATTTTATATTCAGTTTCTTAAATCGTGTTAATCCGAAATATTCCGTATAAATTGAAATTTTTATTCGTAATTTTTCAACCGTGTTAAACCGAAACCGTGTAAATTGAGGGTTAGGTGTATATAAATGTTAATGATTTTGGTTCAGATAGTATTTCTCTCTAGACAATAGAATATATATATATAGAGAGAGAAAGAGAAAGAGAGAGAGAGAAAGAGAAAAAAAAATACGAATTCCGAAAGTTAAAAAGAAAACCATTAAAATTTTATATAGATACTTTTATAATTTCTAGTTTCTAAAGTTTATTATGCTTATTAACCGCTTGTAACAATAAATTTTTCATATAATTTTAATTATATCGTAAAGCGCTGACAAATTCATTTTTATTATATATTCAGTTCCCATAATTATTATGAAATAATGATTTAATTTTTTACATAAAATTTAAAAAAAAAAAAATTTTTCACAACATATAAGATATTTTTTTTGGACAATTTTTTTTGGTTTTTTTTGCGTAATAATGGAAAAATTTTTTTATTTATTTCACCAACGGAGCCAATACAAAGCATACTGAAAGCTTAACAGAATTTATTAAAGTACACAACAATTTATTTAGTTAATTTTAAAAATAAATAATAATAATTAAAATAATTAATGATTTAATGAAAATTATTTTGTTTTTATTAAATAATTTTAATTTTCAACTAAATTTGATTAAAAAAAAATTATGCTAAAATTATACTAAAGATACAATTTTAATAATAAAAAAAAAAATTATGCTAAAATGACTAAAGATACAAATGTTTATATATTAGTATTAATTGTATTGTTAATAAAAAAAAAAAATATGTTTTAATAAACCACGCCTATTAATTATCATATTATACAGTAATATATCCTTGAATGATTTAAAATCATTATAATTGTTTATTACTGTAATCAGTATTAAAAGATACTCTGAGCATATTTAATCAAAAAATCTGAAATTAAAAAAAAAATCAAAAAAAAAAAAAAAAAGGAGTATATTAAAAAAAACAAAACAATATAAAAATTTATTTTATGCCAACCCACAATTTGTCAGTGAGCAGGATCATAAAATATAAATAATAAAGTCCTGTATATATAAATTTTTTTTGCTGTTAAACAATGGCATTGTGTAATGATGATATGCCAAACCACTCCAAAACATAAATGCTCCCCAGCATATGAAAGATATTTTAAATGTTAATATTTATATAAATGGGTTTTTTCATACAAATATTACTTTATTTTATTTTATATATTTTAGTATGTATGGGTTTTATTTTTTTTTTATTATTATTATGTATACCAGCATATATATATATGTAATATATCTGAAAGATATTAATATTTTTTTTATATATTTTATTTATTTCAGAGTTTAAATTTATTTTCAATAAATTTTCTTACAACAACACAACGAAAAAAAAATTAAGTAAATTATACAAAAATCTTAATTTTAACCAACTGACAAACATATTAAATTTAAATAGATTGTTTTTAAAAAAAAAAAAATAATTTAAGTGTTTATATTATATTTTTTTTGAATGAATTTAGTGAATGTATTTAAAATAATTTGTACAGATATGATATCTTAAAATATTTTAATAACTAAAATCCATAAATTCAATTATATTCTTATGGTTGTATGCTCATCTTAATTAAAATCAGTTTATTTATTTTTTATTTTTTTTTTAAAAAAAACATTTAAATATACACTGTTTTAGTGAAAATTATCATAATTATTATTCTACAAAATTATCGTAATATTTCATCTCCTAAAGAGAATTACTTAAAAGGAGATGTTAAACTACAAAAAAAAAAAAAAAAGGAAAGGAAATTTTTCTAGTTGGAAATATTTAAAAGGACTTTTAATTGAATTTATAAAAGAAACAAACAAACACAACATAAAAAAATAAAAAGATTCTTCAAGTTTTCATAATTTTTTAATAATTAAAATACTTTTTAAAATTAAATTAAATTTAAGAAGCACGAAAAAAAAAATACAATTTTCTTTGAAATATTATTAAATACATAATAATAAATGTAGTTTAAATATGATTTAAAGGTAAACACGTATATTTAGGTAAAATTAAAAGTTATGTAACAAAGAGTTTCATAGTGTTATGTTTCAATTTTTCACAAATATTTTATAAAAATTTATGTAAATATCAATTTTCCAAAAAAAAAACATAACTTTTCTAATCTAATTTGACAAAATATTCTGATAAAAAAAAAAAGAACAATTCTGGTTAAGAAATTCTGGTGAAAAATTCAAAATTTTTATTAATATTTTAATATTACTTGGGTATTTCTCATCCTTAAGTTTAATTTTAACTAAATTCACTCTAAGAATATGAAATTGCTTAAAACAACATTTAACTAAAATCTATTTTTTAAGGAATTTTAAAAGTTTAGATGAAAATACTATAATCATTATTTTAAATTAATTTAAAATTTATTAATTTTTTTGTAGAATTTAGCATAAATTTCATTAATCATTTAATTAAAATTTAATATGTATTCTAAATATTTCGTATAAAAAAACTAAATTTTATGTAATCTTCTAGCATAATTTATTATATTTAATGAAAATTAGTGAAAAATAATTAACCATATTTTACTCAAAACTAACAAAGTTACAGAAAAACAAAAAAAATAGAATTCATCAAAAAATAGAAAATTTCAATTTCTCTTAGAATAAATATAATTAATTTTTAATTTTAATTCAACCTATAAATATAATAATTTAAGAAAAAAAATCTAAATAGTTCCGGTGTATCTTTTTCAATTAAATTTGTCATAAAATTTTGATAAAAATTTACAAAATTCGCAAAAGAATTTTTTATTTTATTCATTTTTTTTTTCTCTGATCAAAAATTTTCATTTAGCATAAATTTTATATTTTTAATTTTTTTTTTTTTTTTTTTCGATTATTTTTGGATTATTATCCCCCAACATAAATCAGAGCAAGTATTGATACATATGCACACACATTAATTCTAAATGCTCTAGCATTTTAGCTTACATGCGGAAGTAAAATTATATTATTTTGGATACGAAATGTAAAGAGAAAAAAAAAAATATAATCTAATTGCATATATTTTCAACATAAAAATTGCATGAAAAAGAAAAAAAAAAAGAAGAAAAATTTAATTTCCTCAAAAAAAAAAAAAATAAGAAAATTTTTTATGTTGGGTTTTTTTTTTTTGTCAAATATTTTATTTTGAGTTGTGTATTCAATTTTCCTTGTCAAATTAATCATTTTCTTTTAGTTTCTCCTTTTTGGAACTCATTAATATAACTAATTATTATTATTAGTTGTTTATTTGGTTTCTTTAACACTTTGTCGGTTGAAGGGCTGAAAAATATCCAAAAACATTTTTAATATCCTTACCATCGAATATATTGGATGATATTTTTTAGTCCACCACCATAAGAAATTGTAAAGAAAATTTATTTTAACACTTTTATCACTCGTGATACATTTTTATGATCCATTTTTTTTTTTTTTGTTATTCTAAAATATTTGTGCTCTCCAAAAGGGTTAAAGTATCTTTAAAGTATCTTTTATGTAAATTATTTTTTTTTTTGTTTTTTATGTTGTGTTTGACAAAAACAAAAAAAACATAAAAAATTATAAAATAATTTTTGAATTTTTAAGAAATTATTCAATTTTATAGTAAATTAATGTTTAAATTAAATTAAACATTAATTAACTATAAAATTGAATAATTGACAAATTTAAATTAATTGTTGCTCTATATTTTTGATTTTAGAATTATATCGTTGAATTTGTATAGCATAATTGATAGAGATTGCCTAATAAATCTTTCTTTAATTTTAATGGTTTATATAGTTTATTAGTCAGAATTTTCTTAAAACCAAATCATATTACATGAATGTTGTTGTTTTTGTTTTTTTTTTTTGTTAGGAAAATCTTAAGGTTTTTATAGGAGTAACAATTGAATTATTACAAATAGAATGTTAATAAGATAATAATTTTATTTAAATTTTATTTTTAACATATAATTTAATATTCAACTGACGATTAATATATAAATAAAATCATTAATTACTAATTGGTATATGAATTAATTTATCTATAAAATAAAATTAATATTTTTTTTTTAAAATAGTTTTTTTTTTTTTTTTGAAATAAATTTTTATTTAACCTACAAAAATATGATTTTAAACATAAAAATTATATATAAAAAAGTTATTAATTATTTATGTTTTTATGTTGGATATTTTTTTTTTTCTTCTTAATTCGAATTAACATTAAAGATACATTAAAGATACTTTAAAGATACTTTAGAGATGCAATAAAAAAAATTTAAATTTAAATAATAATTGTAAATAATATTAAATATAATTTTTTTTTTGTAGTTTTGAGTGTTTGTGAATAGAAAGGATTAGATAATTATGACTTTTAAGTTTTCCAAGGGGACATTTCCAATTCATATGTAATTTCAGAATTTAAGTATTTTTGTTTTTTTTTGTTTCCATAATTTTTTTTTTTTGGTTAATTTAAAACAGATTATATCTGATCGAATCAATTATGTGTTAAAAAAAGTTTTATGATTCTGTATCTTCTATAAACATACATACAGACACACCAACAAACACACACAACCAAAACAAAAAAAGAAGCTTTTGCCCTAAAAAAAAAAAAAAAGGAAAAAACCAAAGAACTTCCTTTTTTTTTTGCTGCAAATTAAATCATATTTATGATTCATTCATATCATAGATATATTTTAATTAAATTTTTTTTTTTTATTTAAATTTATGTAAATTCTTTTATTTTTTATTCAAATTATTTTTTATCTGCAAAAAAAAAAAAAAGGTCGCTTTTGAATCATTTAATAATTTTTTTTTTTTTTGTTAAATCATTTGACCAATAAATTAATTATTTTTAATTATGTTTTTTTTTTTTTTTGGTAATTCTGTTACATAATTAAAACTATGAATAAAACTTAGACTGGGAATATTAATGTTTTTAGATATTATAAATCGGATCTATAGTATTTAGTTATAATAATATACCTAAAACATTTAGAAGGAGCCCATTATCAGTCAACCAATAAAATGAAATAATTATGTAAAATGAATTTAAATATACATAAAGAAAAAAATTGGTTTATTTAACAAAAATATCAATATATTTCTAAAATTACATCTTTAAAAAAATTTTCATGTAAAAAAAGTTTTTTTTCGTTTACTACAAACGAATTTCTTTATTTCGTTTACTACAAACGAATTTTTTTCGTTTAATACAAACGATTTTTTTTTTTTGTTTACTACAAACGAATTTTTTTTTCGTTTACTACAAACGAAATTCTTTATTTCGTTTACTACAAACGAATTTTTTTCGTTTAATACAAACGATTTTTTTTTTTTTTGTTTACTACAAACGAATTTCTTTATTTCGTTTACTACAAACGAAATTCTTTATTTCGTTTACTACAAACGAATTTTTTTCTGTATTTCGTTTACTACGTTTACTACAAAACAAAAAATAATCATATGTTTTAATTACAAGTATACCTAAAAAAAAAAAAATTACGTTTGCTACAAAAACAACAAAAAAATCTTCATAGATACATTTTAATTAATTTAAATAGATACAAAGATACAATATTCAATCTTATTAAATTATTAATGAAATATTACAAAAAAAAAAATAAAAAATTTTAAATTAATTTTTTTTTTTTTATACCCCGTCGGTAAAACATAAATAAGTTTTTGTATTTTACATAAAAGTATCTGTTAGTTTTTTTTTTTTTTTTATATATAATATACATATAAAATAAAGGAAATAAAAAATATTTTTAATGTAAATATATGTTATTAATTTATTGTATTATTTATGTAAATAAGTAAAATTTTACAAAAGAAAATCAATTACATAGAAAAATCAAAAAAAAAAAAAAAATCAAATAGATTTTTCGCGCGCGCACTTTTTATTTATTTTTTTATACATAAAAGATACTTTTGTTTTTTTTTTTTTTGTTATTATTATTTGTATGAAAATATATGTATTTTATGTAATTTTATTTTGTTTCTATAAATTTATTATGTTGGTGTATGCATAAAAAAAAAAATTATAATAATAATAATAATAAAAAATATTTGAATTGAAATATATATATTATTTAAATATTTAAAAAAATATATATATATAAGAAAGTAACACACACACACACACACATATATGTAGTCCTTTATTTATCTTTCATACACACACATATATATATTTAAATTATTTACAATTTTCTTAAAATATCCTTTTTTTTTTTTTTTTTGCGAATCATCGCATATCACCAAAAATTTTTTTTCTCTCGTTTTCTATTATTCTTTGTGAAAAAGTTAAGTTTTTTTTTTGTGTTTTTGTTTTGTTTTGTGTGTCTGTGTGTGTGTGTGTGTTTATCATTTTTTTTTTGATTATTCATCAATAAAATTCCTTCCTTCTTTAGCAAAAAAAAAAAAAAAAAAACTACAACACCCACGCATATTATACAATTTACTACCAATCCTACTATCTCTTTTCTATCCTCCCAATATCTATCTGTCTTTCTCTAAATAACATATAAATATATGTTGTTGTTTTTTTTTGTTGTAAAAAAAAAAAAAAATACATGTATTGTCTCTAATGTGCTTTTTGTGTTTTGTTTTTTATTATTTTTTATGTATTATACATAAATTGTATGTGGTGTGTCTGTGTGTATGTGTGTATATAAAATTGCATAACATAAATAACAAAAAAAAAAAAAAAAAAATTAAAAACAAAAGAAAAACATACAAATATCTAATAAATATATATGTAATAGATTTTTTTTTTTTTTTTTAAATTTTTTTTTTAGTTTTTATTGCGAAAATTGTTGCTTAAATAAATTTATTTACAAAACATAAATTTATTTACAATAAATATAAAATAATATAAAAAAAAATTATGCTCTCTTCCAATAGATACATAAATATATATATATATGATATTTTATGAGATTCAAAACGGAAACAATGTATTTTTTTTTTTTTTTAAAAAGAACTAAAACAAATAAAAATCGTCCTTTTTATCTTTTATATAGAAAAAAAAACAAATAAACATACATACAAACCAAAAAAACACTATAAGATACATTATGTATCTATAAGATACATATGTATCTATAAGATACATATGTATCTATAATATATATATTTGATGTATAAAAGCAAATAAGGATAAAAATATGTTTTTTTTTTTTTGGATTAAAATATTTTCTATGATAAAAGAGTGAATTTGTTTGTTTGTGTGTGCGTATCGGTATGTTTTTTTTTTGTTTTTTTTTTATATTTATTATTATTATTTCTGACTTTTTACAATAAGAAAAAAAAAAAAAATACCAACAACAACAACAACAACAACAAAAAGAGAAAACAATTGTAGGGGCGTGTGTTAACAAAAGGCGGATACCTTTTATATAATTTTGAAAAATCTTTCAATGTATCATCTATATATACTATTATTTTTCCCCGTGTTTTTGTATGTGATAATACCAGAATAAAATTACATTTTTTTTTTTTTTTTTATGTTTTTATGTTTTTATGTTTATGTGTTTAACAACATTTTATGATTGTGGATATATAAAATGTTTTTGTTTTTTTTTTTGGTGTTTTGAAAAACCCCAAAGCTCCTTAAACAAAAAAAAAACAACTACATATAGTTCAGCCAATTCCAATCCGATTAACATATACACACTCATATTATCATCAACATACACACACACACACACATCCATTATTATATACAACACCAACAACAAAATAATTTATGAAAAAAAATTTCCCAAAAAAAAAAATAAATGAAGAAATTATTTTTATGTAAAAAAATTTACTAAACTCTCTTTTACAGTTTTTTAATATTAATGTTTTTGCATATTAAAACTAGATACATGTTTTTTTTTTTTTTTTTATTATGTTTTGTATCTTATAAGTTTATTTTATTAAATGGTATATTTTTTTTAGTTTTTGGTGTTTTTTTTTTCGATTTAAAGAAATTAACATAAAAAAAATAAAAAATGTTGCTAGATTCATTTGTATGTGTGTTTGTGTATTTTTTATGTTGTTTAACAACATGTTGGTTTGGTTTGTTTTAAATTAAAACATTCTTAACCTACAAAAAATATATATATATATATATAAATATAATTTATATATATATAAGGTGAATTCTTGACAGGTGTACATTAATAAATTTTGTGAGATTAATATTCAAAAATTATGTATTAAATAAAAATATTTGTGTGTATATAAATAGATAAAAAAAAAATTATTATTATTATTAAGTGTTTTTAGTATATTTAGTTTAATTAGAAAAAAAAATTTGATTTAAAATTTATTTTCAATTCATTTCAATTCAAAAAAAATTTATATTTATGTAATTTTTTTTTTTTTTTTTTGTATTCAAAAGATACAAATTAATCTACAAAAAAAAAAAAAAATTTTATGCAATTCCGGCGGAGGTTTTTTTTTTATTATTATTATTATTATTTTTAACCCATTCCCAAAAAAAAGACCAAAAAAAAATATAACAACCAACATGAATAAACTAAATGGATTGATGAGATAATAGTAGCTAATATAGTCTGAATATACAATTTAGCATAATTTATATGAATTTATGAATACCGGTTACTTAAAAAATACTTTAGACTATTAATTAGATTTATATGTATATAGGTCAAATTACTAACCATAATATAATATCTGTGTGACAATAGTTTTTTTTTTTTAATTTTTTCACCTCCTCCTTGAATCCTGATTTTTGTAATTTTAATATTTAACTGCGGTTATTTAAATCTTTTAATAAATAATAAAATTTTCAGAATTTAAAATTTTCTCTTTATTCTGTTATATACTTAATTTAATAAATATAATTAATCTTAATTAATGATATTATTGTAACGATTAAAGAATAACTTGTGAAAATGAATAACATTTTCACAAAGTATAAAACACAATATTTAAAAAATAAACCCATAAATAAAATATAAATTATTATAAAAAATTCAAATATAATTTAAAAAAAAAAACAAAACAAAACCTTTAACAGACGATGGTAAGGAAAGGGTTAAAATAAATATTTTTAAACAAAATAATAAATAAATATAAAAATTATTATTTTATAATTATTATTTTTAAAATCCGTTAAAAAAATGTAATTAATAATTTGATTTTCAAGAAATTAATTTATTCTCTCTCTCTCTCTCTCTCTTAGTCTCTCTCTCTCGCTCTCTCTCTCTCTCTCTTTATCACTCTCACCGTTCTCAAATATATTTTTCATCACAAAAACAAAAAAAAAAACAAAAAACAAAAACAAAAAATAAAAAAAATATGTTGCGTGCAACATTAAAGTATCTTGAAAATACCGTGCGGATTTCTTAATCTTTATACAAAAACAAAAAAAAAAAAATTTTTTTATAATTTATTCCCATAAAACATTAAAAAGCAATTTTCATATATCAAAAAAAAAAAAAAAAAATGTCAGTCATTCTTTTTTTTTTTTATTTTGAGCCGCCGCCGGTATTACCACTTAACAACATAACAACATTTCAATCCGCGCGCGGCCACATAATAAATTCAAATTATTTTTTTTTTTTTTTTTGGTTTTTTTTTTTTTTTATTATTTTGTGAAAACTTGTTTAAGCAACATTTCAATATCTATATATATATATATATATGTATATATACATATATGTTGATATTGATGTTTATATGTTATGTATATATTTTATGTTTTCTACTTCTTCTTTTTCTTAATATGAAAAAAATAATAAGACAACAAGTAAAAACAAAAACTTTGACAATTTTCAAATAAAATAATAATAATAATAATAAAAAAAATAAAAACTAAATAAATATAAAAATCCAGTATGCTGGCATCATTCATCTAAAGGAGAGCGTAGCATGTGACGTGTGTGAATCTATAAGATTGTTTTTTTTTTTTTTTTTGTAATATTGCATTTCCTGTTGTTGAAAAGTCGCATTTAAATTTTTTTTCATATATCTTAAAGATACTTTTCAATGTATCTTATAGATATATATATATATATATATATATATATGTATCTTATAGATACTTTTTTTTTTTTTTTAAGAATAAGGAGTTTTAATTTAAAGAATTTAGTTTTTTATTTTATTTTATTATTATTTAACTATTTTAAGGAGAAACGACATAGAGAGGATAGAGAAAGAGAGAGAGAGAGAGCGACGAGAGAGATTGATTAAAATATATATATTTGGTTTAATAATAATAATAATAATAATAATGTTGCACATCATATTCTCATCAGAGATTTTTTTAAATTTTTTTTCTAAATTTTTTTTTTTGGTTTAAGACGAGAGATGCACACACAACACACAAATGATCAAAGAAATAATTTTGTTGTTGTTGTTGTTGTTGGTTGTGTTGTAATAAGTGAATGTGTGTATATGTGAATGTATGTATATACGTAATTTAGAATAGATATGTTTGTATATATATATTTTTTTTTCTAAATTTTTATTTAATCTTAATTGTTATAAAAAATCTTAATGTTGAGTAAAAAAAAAAAAAAAAAAAATCTATACGATACATTTTTGAAAATATAAATATCTATATATATATATATATATATATATTTATGAAAAGAAAGAGAAAGAGAGAGAGAGAGAGAATGATATGCAATGCAACATTTCGTTGGTTTTTTTTTTAAGTTTAATTGTATTTAAGTGTGTAGGTTTATTTTGTTTGTTAAGTTTTTTTTGTTAAGTTTTTTATTATTATTTTCGTTTGTTTGTTTGTTTGTTTGTTTTTTTTTTTGTTATTTCATAATTTTTTTGGTTTTTGGGGATATTTTTATGTGTTTTTCTCTTTCGCTTTCTGTTGTGTCGGTATGTTCTCACATAGCACATCAGTTTAAATGAAACAAAAAAAAAAAAACAAAAAAAAATAAAACACAAAAAAAAAACTAAAATTAAATATTATTTTTTTTTTTTTAAATAACAAATATCAATCTATATATATATATATATATACATATGTATGTATATAGATATATATTTATAAATATGTATTTTTAAATTTTAGTAGCAGACGAACCGCGCTGCGCAAAAGACGTTTGTAAGTGGAGCTTATAGTTAGTTTTATAATTATTCAATTGAAAACGTGTTTTTTATTTGTTATTTTTTTTATATATATATATATATATATATTTATATATATATATATTTGTAAATAAATATGTATATATATATATATAAATATATATATACATTATAATTAATTTTTAAAATATTTTAAAAACAAACAAGGACATTGGTTTTTTTATTGTGTTTTTTTTTTTTTTTCGTTTTTGTATTTCAATCCAAAATAATTTTCAATAAACATTTTAAAAAAAAGTATCTTACAGATAAATATCAAAATTAAAAAATAATACTAAAAAAAAAAAAAAAACATAAAAAAAAAATCATAACAAGGACTAAAAAATTATAATGGAATTATCATCTTTTTAAGAAGTGTTTTTATTTTATTTTTTTTTTTTATACATATTTTTTAAGTGTAATTATTTTCTATGCTGAACTGAAAAAAAATAGTGTTTTTTTTTTTTTTTAAAAAAAACCATAAAAGATAATAAAAAATCACACAAAAAAAAATAGAAAAAAAAGTGAAATTTTTTTTTTTTTTTTTTTTTTAGTTTATTTTTTATGTTGTTTTTAATGTTTTTTTGGACAAAATAATTTTCTTGTTTTTTTGTCTTCTTGTTATTTTATGTTGTTTTGTGTAAATATCTATAAGATACATAACATATTTTTTGTTTTTTTACTATATTTTTTTTTTAATTTTCATAAAATATTTTTTTGTATTAAATATTTTTATTTTTGAAATTAAAATTTAATTATTTTTATTTTTAACAGAAAAACTTCAAGAAAATAAAAAAAAACTTAAAACAAACAAAAAAAAAAAAGAAAGAATCTATAAGATACATCTACAAGAAATTAGTAAAAAAAAAAAATGTGTTTGTAAATAAATAAATTTTAAATAAAATAAAAATTATTAAAAAAATAAAAATTATTAAGAAATAAATTAAATAAATTAAATTAATTTCGAAGAAAAAAAAAATTAATAATAAAAAAACATAAAATTATTTCCATAAAAAAAAAATTTTTAAGTGATATTTTTTTTTTTATGTTGTTTAAATGTGGGGAAAATTAAGTGAAAATCTAATTTTTGTGTAAACAGTTTTTTTTTTTTTGTTTTTTAATGTAATATAAATTATGGTATTTTCGTTGTTGTTGTATTAAAACATAAAAATATAAAAAATAAAAAATTAAAAATTAAAAAAAAGTGATAAAAAATTAATTAAAACACAAAAAAAAAAAAAAAAAAAAAAAAAATACATAGTTTTTCCTGTTTTATGATGTCTGCATAAATATTAGATATATTTTTTTTTTTAGTGTAATTTTGTATGCTGGCGTAAATATACAAAAAAAAAAAAAAAAAAAAAAAAATTAAAAAATAAATTTTTTTTTTTTCGAAATTAATTTTCGAAATTTTTTTTTTTCGGATTTTTAATTTTGTTTTTTTTTTTTTGTGGAAAATCATGTTTAATTTTAATTAATTCTTTTCGCGTGGGTTTTTTTTTTCTTTTATTTGGGGTGGAAAAGTTTTGTGTGCAACAAAAAAAAAATAATAATAATAATAAAAAAAAAAGGTGTTTTTTTAAATTTTCTTTAGTGTTTTTTTTTTGCATTTTTATTTTGGAAAAAAAAGTGAAAAAAAAGTGAAATTTATGTAAAATTTCAAAAAAAAAGCAAAAAAAAGTGTTTTTCTTACAAAAAAAAAAAAAAGAAAATTTCTTTTTAAAAAAAATTATGTTTTAAAAAAAAAAAAAACCAACATAAAAAAAAATTTAATTAATTTTGGTGTTTTTTTTTTTTTTTTTTTTTCAATATGTTTTAAATGTTTTGTGATTTCTTGTAATAAAAATCTCACTTAAATATTTCGCGCTGCGCCAATAATTATGGTTGATTATGTTTAAATAATATTTTTTTTTTTAATTTTTGGTGTGAAATTCGACTAAAAAAACAACTAAAATTTCAAACAAAAAAAAAACATAAAAAAATATACAAAAAACAAAAAAAAAACAACAAAGGATTTAAGGTAATTTTTGACAATTTTTACTATTTTTAATTTTTTTTTTTTATGTTTCAAGATTATTTTTATCTTTTAGATAGTTTTTTTTTGTTTTGTTTTATGTTTCAAGATTTTATGTTAAAAATTTAATTTTGTTTTTTTTTTTTTATCTTTATTAATCCTCTTTACAAATTTATAGATTTTCTGTAGGTTTTTTTTTTGTATTTACAGGCGCGCGCGGTTTTTTTTTTTTAAATTTTTTCAATCCTTTAATTTTTAAATTTTTTAAAATTTTTAAAATTCGGATTGTGTGAATAATATTTTTCTTTCGTTCCATTCCAACCACTCTATATAAATTATATGTTTAAGAACATAAATTTTTCATTAAAAGATGAACATCGAGCATAATAAACTGTATCGAAAAATTATTTCAATAGAATTAAATTTGATATTTACATATCTATGGTATTTTTAAAGTAATTTTTATTAGGAATGTTAATTTTACCCAGTCCATTTACATATATTTACATCAATTTAACTATTTACAATAATTTTTGTTTTATATTTTGGCAAATTAGAATTCTTGTCTACTCCTCCTCCTTCTTCTCCGCCTCCTTCTCCTCCTTTTCCTCCTCCTCCTTTTCCTTTTACTCATTCCTTTTAATTAATTTAAAAATTAATTTTTATTTTATTTAATTTTTTATTAGAAATATTTTTTTTAAATAAAATATTTTTAATCAAAAAAATATCCTTATAATTTATTTTCGGGAAAAATTGGTTAGAATTTTAGATAACCAAAAAAATTAAAAAAAAAATTAAAGTTTAATTTATTTTGCTGTAAATAAAACCAAAACCAAAAAAAAAAAATGTTTCTTTTTATTTATTTTTAATATTAAAAACATAATAAAAATAAATAAATTTAAAAAAAAAAATGAAAATATTAGCACAGCAAAATTATTAAAAAAATATGTTTTAAAAAAAATAAAAAACTGCATGTCTTATTTAATATATAAAATATTTTAGTTTTTTTTTAACTCTTATACCAATTTATTTGTTATTTATTATTCGCGGTTAACGAAAATAATTTAAATATCTGTTAAATAGAAGTTAATTTAATTTTGTGATTAAAATTAAAATAATTATTAATTGTTCTAAAAGTTTTAATAAAACAAAGTTTTTCTCTTGCACAATTAAATATTAAAAAGAAAATTCTAGTTGTCGCGAACCTTATTTACTTGTGGCAAACGTTAATTATTTGTAGAACAGGTTGTGGTAGTTGTCGCGAACGTTATTTACTTGTGACAAACATTAATTATTTGTAGAAAAAGTTGTTCTAGTTGTCGCGAATCTTATTTACTTGTGACAAACGTTAATTATTTGTAGAAAAAGTTGTACTAGTTGTCGCGAACGTTATTTACTTGTGACAAACGTTAATTATTTGTAGAAAAAGTTGTTCTAGTTGTCGCGAATCTTATTTACTTGTGACAAACGTTAATTGTTTGTACAAAAAGTTGTTCTAGTTGGCGCGAACCTTATTTACTTGTGGCAAACGTTAATTGTTTGTACAAAAAGTTGTTCTAGTTGTCGCGAACCTTATTTACTTGTGGCAAACATTAATTATTTGTAGAACAAGTTGTACTAGTTGTCGCGAACGTTATTTACTTGTGGCAAACATTAATTATTTGTAGAAAAAGTTGTTCTAGTTGTCGCGAATCTTATTTACTTGTGACAAACGTTAATTATTTGTAGAAAAAGTTGTACTAGTTATCGCGAACGTTATTTATTTATATGTAACTGAAATAATGTTTAATTTGTCGAAAAATTGATATTATCAAATTTGACAAAAATTTGGTTAGAAATATTTATTAAAATTGAAACAATTACGAATTTTCAGTTTGGATTCAAATTACATTTATTGAATCTAAATTTAATTATGACAAAAAATGATTTTATTACTGTTACAACGACATTACTATTATAATTTTTGAAAAATATTCCCATTTTTTTTTTAGGAAAATTAAATTTTCACAAATTGAATTTTAAAAAATTTTTAATATTTTTTTGTACTAATTTCCGTTGATTTTGTAAGCCAAAGAGGATTATTATAGTTATTACTATGACTGATATACTAATATTATTAATAGATATTAAGATACTAGATTGTTTATTCTGTTTATTAGATATTTTTAATAATTTAATGATTTGTTTATATATATTAACCAACAACAAAAAAAAAAAAAAATTAAATATAAATTAAATAATTTGAAGTTTAATTTAATTAAATAAATTAAACATAAAATATGTTTTTTTTTGTGTGGCAATAAGTTGAAAAAGAACTAATTTTTAATGTAAATTTCTTATATTTTCTAATAGCCAATTTCTTAATATTAATATACTAATAATATTGATCCAAAGATCCAATTCAGTTCAAGTTAATTGATTCAGTTCATTTCAATTTTAATCATTATTGATAATTTGTATTCTCGCATTATTTTATGTAACATAAAATTCGCGGCGCAAAGATTCACTAAATTTGGATAAGTAATTGTTTTTTCAATTCTCAATTCTTATTATTTTTTTTATTTGCAATTTTAGAGTTATCCGATTTTTTAAAGTTATGGCGATTTTTTTTAAAGTTATCCGATTTTAAATTTATGCGATTTTAAAGTTATGGCGATTTTTTTTAAAGTTATCCGATTTTAAAGTTATGCGGTGCAAAATCGTTTTTTTTTTTTTTTTTAGAATTATCGGATTTCTCTGATTTCTGTAATCAGGATTTAAAATGTCTATACAGCGTGGAATTATTGAATTCTAAGTTTTAATGAATTATAATGTAATTTACATAATTGGAAATATCGGATAATGTGATTTGTAGTAAAATACTTAGATTAAATGATGAAAATTTTCATTTTAATAAAGTAATTATATCACAAAAATTATTTATATATGTTTAATTATCAAATCAATAAATTCCATAATTTCTAGTATATTAATATACCAGTGAATACAAAAAAATTATGTTTCAGTAGCTTCCGGTGAAGCTACTGAATGGAACAACTAATAGATTAATAGATTTAGCTAGAATATCTATAGAAAGTATGATTATCTGACCAACAAATTTGTAAATTAGAATTGAAATTTTAATTTCACTTAAATAATAATTTATTTAATTTAAAAGAATTACACATGTAATTAAATTAAAATTAACATATTACATAAAATACATATAAAAATTTAAAATTAATATTTAAAAAAATTTTCCTATGTAAAATCATAATTTATCTTTAATTTTTTTTTGAAAAACATTAAAATTATAATTCAATATATAATTTCTATCTTATTAAATTGAAATTTTTTATGTTGTATATATTATAATATATTTTTCCAACTTGAAAAACATGTTGAATCTTTCAACTTTTAAAAACAACAAAATGTGATTAAAAAAAAAAAATAAATTAAAACATTGCCCAGGTAAAAGATTTTATTTTTATTGTCTTAAGACAATAAAAAAAATAAAAGCCACCAGAAAAATCTAAAATTTACACAAAAATAAAGAAGAAAAATCAACCAAGTTAAAAAGGATAAAAAAAAAAAAATAAAGAGCTTAGTGGATGAACATGTTAATTGAGAATTTTTTCTAAAAAAAAATAAATATTAATTAATAATTTTTTAAAAATTTAGTTACCGATAAACATTAATGAATATTTTTATTATAAACGTTAATTTAGTTATAAGTAAATAATTTTATAGTTGTTATAAACATTAATTTACATAAATAGATTTTAAACGTTAATTATTTGTAAATTGTGATTGTAAATTATTTATTAGGAAAATATTAAAGTTAATTGATTTTTTTTGTAAGAAATATTAAATATTTATGGCAAATATTAATTTAGTTTATAAGAAATATTAATTAATTTTAGTTAAAAAAAACCGTTTAATTAGTTGTAGGAACAAAAATATAAATAATTTATTGGAAACATTTAATATTTGTGTACCGAAATATAGTTAATTAGTTGTAGGAAATGTTAATTAGTTTTAGCAATTATTAAATAGTTGTGATAAACGTTTTTTGTTTTTATTATTATTATTAGGATTAGGAAATATTTAAATTATAAATCTATAAAATTGTTTATATAATTTTGATTAGGCAAAATCTGATAGTAAAAAACTATAAATTAGATTTATTGAAATATCACTTAACATTTTCATTCACCAAAAAAGTTTTTAAAAATAATTTTTCGATATAAAAATCTAAGTGAAAAGATATTTTTTTTAAATTTTTTGTTAGCTGATCTTAAGGGTTTTTTTTTTTTTTTCATTATAAATTATAACAATAAAAATGCAAATGACACGCTATCGCATATCCAACATATATCTTTTTTTTTTTTATGTTACATAGATGCATACACACACACACACGCACATAAAACAAAAAAATAAATAATATAAAATGAAATAAAGGAAATTAATATTAATACACAGGTTTACTGACCAATCTTCATCATTCCCCATGGTTTGCAAAATTTTAATGTTGTTGGTGAGTGGTTTTTTTCTTGTAAAATGACTTAAGAAAATTTTTGGATCTTTTTTTTTTTTTTTGATGAATAAATAATTTTTTTTTGGTTTTTTTTTAATATGATTTTTGTATTAATTTTCTTTGTGAGTGTGTGTGTGTGTGGTTTTGATTAGTTAACCAGGATTCTTAAAATATTTTTCTTAATTTCCGTTCACATAAAAATCTTTAATACAAAAAACATTACAAAAAAAATTCATGAAATTCACAATTAATTCTTATAAATCCATTCTGACTGCGAAACAGGGATTTCACAGTCAAACTATATTATTTCTGAGTGGCTCGGAATGATTTTTTCTAGCCGAAATATACCTTAAAATCGATTTATTTTCGTGGTATTAACAAGACGCTGCCGAATTCCAAAACGATCATAATCCAGTGCCTCTTCTCTCCAGTTAGTTATTGAAAAACTGTACAGATCACTGGTAATTTCGTTTTTTCATCTTGACCTCTATATTCTTTTCCATCTCCGAGTTGGATTCAAAAACTAAATTTCGCTGGAGCATCTAAAATTTTTTTTTTTTATTTGAATTTGAGTCGGAAAGGGTTAATCTAATTTTGACAAAGAAATTTTTTTTTAATTTTTCGTGGAAAATATATTTTTTTTAAAAAAAAAATTTAATTTAACATAATTAAATTTTTTTTTTGGTAATTTTGCTAATGAATTGTAAATTTTTGTTGTTGTGGGGAGAAATGAACCACAAAATAATATGTTTTTTTTTTTATGTATCTACAAAAAAATACATAAATTTAATTTGAAAATAATCAGAAATATTATTAAACAGGGTGTGGGGGTATTTAGATGATTAGGTAAACATAATTAATTGGTTCAAATCATACACGTCTATATAAATATATTTTGTCCAGCTATGTACATAGGAAAGGAGTATATAATTAAGCAGGATGTATAATTTATCTAAATGATATTTTAACACCTTCCTGTAAAAATGTATTTTTGTTTTAGTGACGTATTTGCCCATAAAATTTTACAGGAAACGTAAAATAAAAAGAACAAAAAATTTCCTATTTAGTTTTTTTTTTGATTTTTCTGAATAATTAACACTTTTTAATGTCCATATGGGCGGGTGGACATATGGGCGGGTGGATAATTTTGGGGGGAGGTTTTACCAAAAGAATTTTTTGTAAAACCTCCCCCCAATAAAAAGATATAAGAGAAAAAAAAGCTCCTATCCGGAAAATTGTTTCATTTTAGATTGAAATTTTCAAAAAAAAAAAAATCTTTTTTTTTTTTTGGTGTAAAAAGAGGAGTTTGTGAAAATGATTGAGACTGATTTCGATCAATGCCCAAAATAAATAAGCTATTTTCTTTCGTCAATCATTAAGTCTGGTTTGAATTAGATTTGCTAAGGATACAGAATTGATTTCGGGGATAACAATATTACTGTTCATAATTATTGCAGCTAATTTAGATTATATTGTAATTAACTGATTGATTATGTTTTGGCTGATAAATTTTCCTCGTTGCTTATGAAGCCGTGGTATGGATAACTTCTGTATTTGCTTATGAATCGGTGATCATCAACACCTCGCATTATTCTAGTTTATGTTCTGTTGTTTTATGCTCATATGACTGTTGATTTTCTGATACAGACAAAAAGTGTTCAGAGTCCTCTTCATCTCACAGTGTCCAAATTTTTGGGAAAACCTACAATATCGTTCTAGTTTTCTTTCTGACAAATTCACGGAACTGTTTAAGAATTTTTCCTTCTCTTCCGTTGCTGAGTTACTTAAATAGTTTTCAATACTTTTTAACTTATTGGTGAGTTAATGTGACATCATCAAAAAAAGTAGAAATAATTGTCATAAAATCTTTGGATTTTTTTAAGGCATCCTGTTTATATCATTTTTACAAAACAAAAATACCTGTTTTTTGTTTTTATCTACACACTAAATGCAATAATTTTTTTTTTTTTATTTTATGCTTCGTTTTTTTTTTGTTTTCGTTGTTTTTTTGTTTGTTTGTTGGAAACATTATTCTTTTTATTGGAAAATACAAAATTCTGGACGTAATTTTTCGGTGTACATGAAAAGTATTTAGCGAGAATGAAGGTGTTAAGTAAAATTTTTGATTATAAATAAAAACATGTTTAAGGTTAGATTTAGATGGCGGCAATTTATTACGCATAGATTGCAATATCTTTAACAAAAAGCCACCTACGATCAATAAGGAATTGTTCAGACAACTTTAAGTTATTGTGCTATCGGCAAAAACCGAGGTCTGGATGGAAAGGTCCAATCTACGAATTGTAATCACCTGGTTGGTAGCTAGTGCCGGAAACTGGTACAAGAAGTTGCTCTTTTGTTTTCTAATCGATTTTGGTTCTTTGTAGTTTCTGCAAACATCGTTAATGACGAGGTTTACCTTAAGCGTAATATTTATCGTTACTAGCTGTGACCGGTAAAGATATTCATTGAAGATTGTCTACCATTTAGATCGCGTAATCTCGTACAAATACTATTTTAAGTATTAAAATATTTATTGTTCTTCTTTATTTGTTACTGAATTCTCAGTGTTTTAGACAAAAAATCTTACTTAACACTTTCATCCTTTAAACTTTATAATACAAACATTTTTAAAATTTACAGAAATAAATAAAAGATATTCAATTCTCTCCGTTTTTATTGTTTCTGTTTTTCTTCCTTCATATTTTTTTTTTTTTTTTTATGATGAACCATGATTTTTTATGGATCCATGATCCATAAAAAAAAAAAAAATTATATTTTTATGTAGTTTTTTTTTTTGTTGTTTTTATTTCATTTGTTTCGGTTTATAATTTTTAATCGTTGTAAAGTAGCCCTGTTGCAAAGTTTTACGCGCTCATCCAAAGTATACCATTTTTTTTTTTAATCATCTTTAAAATTTTACGGTGTCACCTAAAAATCATTTTGTGCTATTTTCTTATAAAGTATTTGTTCACACTAATTCTCTTCTAAAAAAAAAAATACTCTATTCTTTGGCCGGGGAATTGAATTCTTATAATCAGATTCTTATGTTATTTATCAGTGTTGTTGATTTAATTGTAGTATTTGTTAGATTCAAATAATTAGGTTCTTGGATTTATTTATTAACAATTTCAGTGCCACGGAAAATATATCTTTTTCAATATTTCTAATTGTCAGACACATTGACCTGACAAGTTTATTTTTTATTTGTTTTTTTTTAAAAAAGTCTCTGTCAGACAAATCGACCTGACATATCCAGGTATGTTAAAAAATACATTGACAGACAAATGCAAAATATGAATTTATTGATGTATTTTAAAATAGCAACTTGTCAGACTGTAAATCTAAAAGAAAATTTCAAATATTTTTCTGGTCGGAGCGGCAAAAAGTACTGTCAAATCATTTTTTAACGGATATGGCACTGTGAGTGTTAATAAAAATTTCCTTAATTGAATAATTCTTTCAATTTTAATTTGAGTTATGAAAATTCTACTAATATAATATAAAATTTAAAATATATTAGATATTTCACGACGGAATTATAAAAGATATTTTATTTTATTTTAATTTCGACTTTATTACACATAAATTTTTTTTTATTACATAAAACTGGGATTCCCCATAATTGAATATTTTCCAAAGAAATTAATTTTATATTTAATTATGTGTTAGGTGTTTTTCCGAAAAAGTGACACCACATATGCTCCCAGTCAACAAAGTTCAAATCATTTTTTATTTTATTAAATTGAATTTCATATTTTGTAATGTTTAAAATGTATCTTTAATGTTTTATATGGTTTCCAATAGAAAATCATAATTATGTTGTGTTTTAATTTGAGTTGGGATAATTTTCGAAATAAATTCAAAACAAATCAAAAGATATATTTTATGTAATTAAGATTTTTTATTTTGTAAAATTATTATGATTTTTCTAATTAAAAATTTATATTTTCTATCTGATATTCTCTAATCATAAAAAAAAATAAAATAAAATGTTTTTTTTTTTTAAAGTAAACTTATCTAAACTTTCAAAATAAACGGTTCAATTATATAATACATATATATATATATACAAGTATCTTTATGTTACAATTAATAACACAACATATCTAAATGTTATATTTGCATCATAAAAAAAAAAAAAAAAATTATTTTGAACTGAAAAATTGTAATTACAAATTCTTCGGTTATTGTTGTTGGTTGTAGAGGAAAAAGAGACAGAGAGAGAGAGAGAGAGAGAGAGAGAGAAGAAAAATGAGATTTATGTTTGACCACCTTATAAAGAAAATTCAAAAATTCCCACATGATAAGCACCTTTTATATAACCTTATATATCTATCTATCTTTATATAAAATATGTTTAGTTTACATAAAATGAAATTGATAGATTTTTTTTGTTTTTTTTTTTTTGGTTTGGTTTGGTTTGGTTTAGCGCGTTAATTGCGTGCTCTGATCTTGTTTCTTATAAGAAACATAAAAATTATTTTACATTTTTTTTTAAATAAACAAAGTTGATATTCTGGAATTAGTTTTGAATTTTTTTTTTAAAAATGCATTTTATTTTTTTTTAACCCTTTCTGGACCACTGGTTTAACATATTAAATTATAATAATTTAAAAAAAAAAAAAAAAAAGTTTTCAACTGTCACCTTTTCACCACAAATTACAATAATTATAATTATGGTAATTTGTGGTGAAAAATTTTAATAAAAAATTATTTTATTAATTTGTAATTAGATAATTTTATTGTAATCTTTACAATTGTTGAATTGCATAAATAATATCAATTTGAATAATCAATTTAATATGCTCTGACATAATATAATAAATGGCAGGTAAATTCATTGTCTTTGAAAAAATATCCTAGAATATTATTCCTTAAAAAATTTTTACAAAACCAAAAAAAAAACAGTATGTAGCGAAATAATTTCCAGAGTACTTTGGGGGGGGGGGGGGGGGGAAATGGTGAATAGGGATGGGCGAGCATTTTAACATTTTACCAATCCACTGGTTCACCTTAGTATGGTAACATATCCACGGACACATGAATACAAATAAACATATTTTTAGGGAATTCCTTAAATACATATTTTTTTTTTTTTTTGCAATTAGTAATGCAGTTAGTTCTTCAAACTGCTATAAAAACAAAATTAATTAATTTTTTTAGTGTCGCCCTGTACAGTTATTTCAAGCGACATTATATTCAATATTCCCTACTGGTTCTATAATATATCAAATGGAGTTGCCTCAATTGTATTTTAATTCACGACCGACCGACAGTTACTACTTAGTAGATACAGAATTTTTTAATCAGTCCAAAATAGTATAAGGTCATACTGTATCCGGGTAGGGGAAAGTCTACATAATTAATTTAATTGTCACTTAAGAAAAAGGATATCATTTTTTCAAGTAATGTCTCATATACCTTGGTTTGGAGAATTGTGTCTTGAGAAGATGACTAAATTTACCTGGATGGTTGGTCGAAAAATTAATATAAATAATATTATGCACCGAAAAATTCATTATTGTTTTTTGGTTTATTGTTGTTCAAAAAAAAAAAAAAATTACAATAATTTATATTAATGCTTCCTTCAAATAGATAAAGCATAAATATATCTGAACATTTTAATGTATCTATACATACTTAACACAATCTATTCAAATTAATACATAAATTTTTATTCAGATGAATTAAATGTTTTCTTTTTTATGGAATTAATTTTAATGGCAAAAATAGATTTAGTCATTTTTTTTTTGGGTTGAGTGTTTGTATCTTAAAAAAATTTTTTTTTTTTTTATGTTTTTAATGAATGAATTAAAAACAAACAAACAAACACAACAATAACAACAACAAAAATTTTATTAGGAGATAGAAAAAAAAAACTTACAATAATTTATTCCATTTATTTCACAAAATAAAACACAAAAAAAAAAAAAAACACCAATCTTTTCAACAAAAAAAAAAATATTCATTGATGATTTTTATTCAAATTTTTTGTTTTTTTTTTATGTTGTATCTTTTTTTTTTTTGTATTTTTATGATTTAAAATTAATACAAAGACAAATAATGTTTGTTTTTTTGTTTTGTGTAAATACCAAAAATTATTCTCTCTTCAATATTAACTATAATACTATAAAAATTATTCATTTTCCCATGGTCCCATTTAAATAGTCCAAAAAATTCTTTAATAGTAATTTCCAAAACCAAAATCAAAAAAAAAAAAAAAAAAAAAAAATGTATCTATAAGATTGTTTTTTTTTTATGTTCAAAAATGTATCTATAAGATTTTTTTTTTATTTTTTTTGATTAACAGCTTTTTTTTTTGTTTGTTTTGTCAAATTTTTTTATCACAAAACCAAAAAAAAAAAAACAAAGCTCTTATTTTGGAATTCTTTTTGTCATATGTGTATTTTTTTAAATTTTTTTTTATGTAAAATCCATCTTTTTTTTTTTTTTTATTTCGATGTTTTTATTATTTGGTTGGCGGCATTTTAACAAAAAAAAAAAAAAAAAAATATACTGAAAACTCT
The DNA here is from genome assembly GCA_963932195.1 of Empis livida. Taxonomy (NCBI): domain Eukaryota; kingdom Metazoa; phylum Arthropoda; class Insecta; order Diptera; family Empididae; genus Empis; species Empis livida. The sequence continues at coordinate 1,041,280 of OZ010650.1, forward strand.
GAAAACTGTCATTTAAATATCAAAAAAAAAAAAATTTGTCACACAGACAAACAAAATATTCTCTTGGAAATAAATTCGTTTCACAACAATTTATTGCAAAAAAATTATTTATTATTATATTTATGGAATCCATTTATGCACACAAAATAAACATAAAACAAATAAATAAAAATATGTATTTTACATATTTTTTTTTTTTTTTATATTATTTTTGTAATAAGAAAATTTATCTTTAAATAGCAAAATTAAAGATGAAATCATTAAAAACAACAACAAAAAAAAATATCTTTAAGATTTTTTTTCAGTTTTTATCTTAACGAATTTTGTTGTTGGAAATATATAAAAAAAGAAAGCATAATTTTGCCTATTATTGAGCATAAAATTTGTATGTTGAACAATTAGTATATTATTATTATTATTATTTTTTTTTATGTTGTGTGACTTTAACGTCATAATTTTTTTTTCGGTATTTTAACGTCAAAATAGGACTTTTTTGTTGGTGTTGTTGTTGAAAATGTTTGTGGTTTGTGGAAAAACCAAATAACAACAGCAAAAAAAAAAAAAAAAAACAAAAAACATAATTATTTTTCATAAAAAAAATCAAGAATATATTAGGAATGACATGGATTCTTTATGAATTTTCAGTAATCGATGATCGATTGGATAAATCCAGTCACTATCTTTAGTAAAATTTCAGAATGTTTATTTGTTGGTATAATTAAAATACTACCTAACTAAGTCTTTAAAAAGATATTGTTTTCAAAATAAAATTTAAGTGATTGGCTTTAAAGGAATTGGATAACATAAGCCAGAAAGGAATTTTGTTTCCAAATATCAAAGGACTAAAACCAACAAAGGAATCTTATCGATAAAATTTAATAAATCTTTTAATTTAAAAGAAAACTATTGGATTTATAATGATCCCTCGGATTTAAATAACTCTTTATACTCTCGGGACTATTATTAATTCGGAAAATTCTATTTAAATTTATGATTGTATTTTGCACGGTTAACAAATTTCATGTTCATTATTCCAAATGGAATCTATATAAATGAAAATTAATTAGATATTTATTAAATTTTGTAGGTGAGTTTTCATTTACCAGGAATTATTATTAAGCTGCGATAAATTCGATTCTATTAATTCAAGATCATTTCATTTAATTTCTGTCATTTTACAGAAATTCTAAAATCCATGGGAAGGAAAAGAGTTTGTTATAAGAATTTTTAAAAATCTATCAACAAGGAAGACTATTGGCAAGACTATCTTGTCAATATAGTCTTCAGGTTTTCATGGTGTCTTTTTTTCTTTCAATTTCAATCTGACCATAATTTTCTTTGTTTTTGATGTGTCACCTTTCCATAAATCCTCTTTCATTTGGTAGTTTGTTTTTTTTTTAGCCAAATCTAAATAATTTATAAATCTTAGACATTCATAAGTTTTGTGTGAATTATAATCTGTATGGTAACAGGCCAGTATCTAATTTTTAACAGGCCAGTATCTAATGATAAATAGTTTTTGATTGATAACATTTTTTTTTTTTTTTAACTAATTTACATAAATCTTTTTAATAAAAGATACTCCTTAACATAAATATCTAAATAACAGAAAAAAAAGCATATCTAAAATTCATTATTTTTGGGTAAATTTTTTTTTTTTTTTTGTGTGTATTGGTGCGCATGAGTTTGGTTTTATTAAAAATTATTTTTTGCCAATAGGAGGCCGGCGATATTTCTTTTGTAAATATATATAAGAGACCATACCCCCATTATTTATTTTCCAACAAAATATTAAAAAAACAAAAAAAAAATTAAGTAATTTTATTTTTTGACAATCCAGATTATAAAGATTAATTTCTAATTTTTCTAATAGAGTGATTTGAATTTACAGATCCTAAATTAATCTTATTTAGTTGAACGATTAAAATAAAATTTCTTGCAGAATAATTTTATTATTATTATTCATTTTTTTTTTTTTTGATTAGGTCATGACCCATAATTAATTTTAAATTTCAAAGATACCGTCATTTAAAATGGTTATTTTGAAAAGTATAGAAAAATCTAATTGAACGATACCATATTTGATTAGATTTAAATTGTTTTTTTTTTTTTTCAAATTTCAGAATCACTGGACTTAAATTCTATTTTCTATTATTTATCATTTTCAATTTGAATCTTTACACAAGCTAATTGATATAAATAATTTATTTAGTTTGGTCCTCCAAAAAATATTTAACAATTAGTCCGTGTCAACTATTCGTCCTTGCAAATTTTATAATTCCTATAATTTGTGAAAATTCGAAAAACTTTGTTGTGTGTTTTTGTCAGTCAAAAAAAAAAAAAACAAAAAAAATCATTTTGTATCTTTTTTTTTTATTGTTTTGTGTAAATTAACACGTAACATAATAATTTGTATATCTATTGTTGTACAACATAATACATAAATAATAGTAATAATATTAAAAAAAAAAAAAAAAAGTTGAATTTGACATAATTTACTATTGAAGTTTCAACAAAAAAAAAAAGAAGAAAACAACATAAAAAAAAAATATCTTTTCATAAAAAATTTTTAATTTTTTTTTTTAGGGATGGGCAATTTATTTATATTTTTATAATTGTTTTTTTTTTTTTTGCGGTCATTAAAAATGAATGTATTATAGTTAAAAATATTTATATAGAGAGGGAGAGAGAGAGAGAGAGAGAGAGAGAGGAGGAAAGTATAATGAATTGATGTGAAAAATATTTGAAAAGATATTTCTTATGTTGGTTTTTTTTTTTTTTTTTATTATTATTGAAATTTTAATAAATGGACTAATATTCACTTTCACCTCTTAACAAATAATATTGTTTTTTAAAATTTTTTTTTTTATATAAAACTTATGCTAAGAATAAAATGATAGAAGATAATAAAATATTTAAAGGATATTTCCACGGGCTATAATTTAGATAATTTCAATCATACAAAAGAAAAATTTTAAAAATAATTATTATAAGAAACTTGTGACAGAGAAATACACAGACACGAAAAAATTAATTACAAAAAATTTAAAAAAAAAATTATTTCTCACTACAATTTATAGCTTATAGGTTCCACTATACATTTTAATTAATTCATAACTGGCTCAGTGAACCAAGATGAATCTTCGCCATTCAATAAAGAGTCATATAAAATTTATATTGCAATTTAGACCCAACTAATTTTATATGGATTCCGAACTATAAATTAACTTCTACATTTATTGTAATTTTATTGCTCTGGTACTCATTTAAAGCTGAATAAACTTAGATCAATATCGATGTGTTAGGACGAGAAGTTGAACCCAGTACCTAAATTCACCCACAGTTTAGAATACCACCAATGCATCCACAGCTTAGAATACTACAACTTAGGCTTTTTAATTAGATATAAATAAATTAGATACCTGACACAATATTAATTCAAATCCTGGTAAAATATATTTTATAATTTTAAAATATTTACCCTGGAACAGAATTTCTTTCTCTGTCAAAACTATATTTTTGCTAGGAATTTTAATTGAGAAAAAAAAAAAATATTAAATACGGCTAATAGATTGTTAGTTAGTAAAGCTATCTTAGCTAAAAAAAAAAAAAAATTATTGTATTTTTTTTTTTTTTTGTAGAAGAATTATGCTCAGTATTTTTGTTGCGTGGCATTTTTTTTTTATATAAAAAAAAAAAAAACAACTTTTATACTTCCAGAAATAATAATAAAAATGTTAAAAATAAAATAATTTCTTGCACCTTACGTGAATACGCAGTTTATTTTTTTATAGTGCACAAACCAGAATAACTTTTAAGCGAATTTTTTTTATATATATATACATATATAAACTCAGTTGATTTGGTAAAAAGTATATAAGTTGGATATTTTTTTTTTTTCACAAATAAACACAGAAAAATAATTTTGATTGATATGAGAATTAATTTGGATTCGGTTGTACTATAGTTTTCTAGAAATTAATTAGTTTAAATGGTAGTGTACTAAGCTGTGATATATTTAAGTATTATTTTTTTTAATTCCCGACTGGGATATCAATATTAATCTAAGTTTACATAGCTTTCAAAAAAAATTTTGTACCAATAATAAAATGTAAATTTTCAGATTGGGGGAAAAAAAAATAATAAAATGTTGGCAATCAACAAAATATTATCTTACTATAATAAAAAAAAACCATTAGTTTTGTTGCAATTTAAAAGTTTCATCACTAATGTAAAGAAATTCATGGTTCGGAATGTCATCTAAAAAAAAACAAGAAATTAGTACTGGTCCAAATTGCTTTGAAAAAATTTGGGAAAAAAAGTATTGAAAAATTTGAATTTCACTTTAAAATTTGTAATTTATCTACAGAAAAAAAAAAATTTAAAAAAATGTAGTTATATACTTTTTACCAAATAACTGAGATTTATCTATTGGGTAGAGTAGAGAAAAATCTTTTTGTTTTTGAGTCAACAGACCCCTCCGTCATTACTTCTTCTATTTTTTTTTTTTGTATTAACTTTTTATAAGAAACTTATAGTATCTGTCACGGTTGTTAGTATTTTTTTTTTTTTTTTCTATAAAACTACTATTTTTTTTTTTTTTTGTTATGTTGTGCACCTTGCAGTATAAGTTTAATATTTATATACGTTAGTATATATATACGTTAATTTATATATCGAATTATCATTTCTATATATACATAAATTGTACATATAGATACAGATACATATATTTATAGATACATAGATACAAAAAAAAAAAAAAAAAAAAAAAAGATATATTTAGTATAATTGCTCAGGTGTACGAACAAAATAACATCAATTCAAGTAAAAATAATAATAATAATAAAAAAAAAAAAAAAAACAGCATCAGCAACAAAAACAGCAGTAGAATTAATAGCCATTATAGCTTATGTATCTATTTATGATAAAAACGTTAGAGTAAAAATCAACATAAAGAGTTGTTAAGTAATTTCTTGTATAATAGTTAAATAAATATAAATAAAAATGAGGAAAAATTAAAAAAAAAATAAGATATAAGATATATCTATACATATATGTATCTAAAAAAAAAAATCAATGTATAAATAATTAATGTAAAAAAAAAAGCATTTTAAGAAAAAAAAAAAAAAGTAAAATTATTATTAATTAATTTTTTTGTTTTTTTTTTTTCCACAACAGGGTGTCTTGTGTATATTTTTAAAAGTATATTTTTTTTTTGAAATTATTTTAATCTAAAAATATATTTCTTAATTAATTAATAATTTTTACCACCCACCCAACAAAAAAAAAATTTCAATTTATTTAAAATCTATCCAATTTTTTTTTTTTTATTTCTAAACTGAACGCTTTGCAGAGCTTTTTCTACACAATATTATCGTAATACTAAAACTATAGTCTGTAGATTATTAATTTTTGGTGAGATAATTGACATTAATGTTTTTTTTTTTTTGCATATCCTTGTTTGGTTGTTCGGTTCGATTTGTCAATTTGCTATTCAAAACGAGCGTAAAGAATTTTTCATTAAAACAGAACAGGTATGAATAGTAAAGTTTCTTAAAAGTGTAATTATTTCATTTAATGTTTTTGATTTTTTTCTCGCAGTTTAGTGAATGACATTTACATTTTGTGAACCCCATCGAAAATATATTATGACACCCTGTGTGTCTGTTAACAAAAAAAAAAAAAAACAACAATTAGATAAAACTACTTTTGTGAATGATGCTTCTAGTATGTATCTATTATTAAATTTTTTGTTGTTTTGTTACGAATTTTGTGTTGTTTTACGAATATCTCGTAACTTGGGTCTCCCTTCTCTTTATACAACGTAAATTGCAATTTATTTTATGTTGTGTGTAACGCGAAAACGAACAAACAAACAAACAAACAAACAAAAAAAATAATAATAATAATAATAAAAAAAAAAATAAAATTAAAAAAAAAAACGACGAAATATAAAACAAGTTAAAGTTCTGGGATTTTAGTTACTTATATATAAAAGATAATATTATATTAGCGCGAAAACATAAAAGCTATATAGAAAGAGAAGAGAAAGCATATAAGAAAAGTTCAATAGCCCCCTTCGCGAAAATATGTTACTATTTTTTTTTTTTTTTTTTCTTGAATATTTTTGTTTTTGGTTTTTATGCTCAACGAAATAGTTTTTTTTTTTGTAAAAACTATTCGTTGAGCATAAAATAATGGTGTACGCATTAAAAATGAATGGGAATATTTAGAGTGCGCCTATGAAATTATTATTTTATAAATAATAATAATAATTTAATAAAAAAAATAAAAATAAGAAAACGACAGATGATTAAAAATCCTGCGTTTATACAATAAAATATGTTCGCCAAAAAAAAACCAAAAAAAATATCTTTCAGTATATCGGACCGATTAATCATTTACATAACAAAAAACAAAAAAAAAACATAAAAACATATAACATAACAAGATTTATGACTGTTTCTTCGTCTGTTTGTTTTCAAAAAAAAAATAAATAAATAAATAAATAAAAGTTGAACCTCCTCGTTCATATAACTCTTAAAACTCTGAGAGTAGTGAAAATTTGTGGTACTTTTTTTTTATTACAGGTAACCCCCGAACAACACGGTACTTTAAGAACACGAGATTCAAAGAAAACGGATACCTTCCCGCGAATTAAACGATTTCAAACAACACGGTACCAATTAATTGTGTTCTTCGGGGGGACTTAGAAAATTCTGAAATTTGTAGAAGAGTTTTTATTTAAGTTCAACAATCATGAGAATCAAAAAAAAACAATATTGTTTTGTTTTTTTGGATTAGTTTTTTTTTTTTCAGCAAGGAAGAACTCCTTCGTCCCGAAAATTAGATTGTCGCGAGGTGGTTGCATAGAAGATAGATTTTTTTTTCTTTGGTTCGGTTTTTTCATCTCGACATAATTTGTTATCCGATTTGGTAAAAGGAAATTTTATTTTTTGTCTTAATTAATTCCGAGATCAAAGAATATAAGTGTTTTTACTGCGGACGGTATACATCCCGGAGTTAACATAAGCGCGGGTTATGGATTCGTGTTAAATCTTTATGGGGCCTGTGAATAGACTAGGGATGGAATTAATGAATAGGGTTGTTTTCTTTTGCGGCCGTACGATGATTTCTTAAAAAAGGGACTATATTGACTCCAATGAAATCGATTCTGTTGTGTAGCATTGATACCCCAACTTCTTAATATAAGAAAACCAGAATCATGGTTTTGGATGTGATCTTATGTATTAGTTTCGACAATAATCATTCTTGTATGAATTCCATGAATATGGAATCGGTTCGTTTTCTTAATCAAAATTGGATATAATTGTTTCTTGTTAAGCAGCCTATATTATTGTCAGATAATCTAGAGTCTAGACTATAGCTATTTGGCAACATTAATAATTTCCCATAGAAATCAGATTCCATGTCCAAAATGTATCGAATAATTGAATTTTTACAACTAAACTCATATTTTTTTCGGAATCAATCTGACCTTAAGATTTACCATAATTGGAATTTAATCTTCCATTCTCTTTTAATGGATTAATCGATGAGTAATATTCTAAATTTTTTCCTGTTAATTACTGGAAAATAAGTCACATACTACTTACTGGTAACAAAATATTCCTGTCCACCAATAATAAAAATATTAGTATCAAGTATCTTTGATTTCTATTAATTCTAGCCAATTCAAGAAAATCTTAACATATAATTCAAAATTCTAGTAAATTCATGGGGATTACATGTTTTCATTCGTGAGAATATAAAAATTATTTTTATTATTATTTAATAATTAAGTCCTGATTGTAGAAAAATTTAAAACGTCAGTTTACTTTCTATCTAAACTGTTTTTTTTTTTTTTTCATAAAACGCTTCAGTTTCAAAATATATCTTTAAAACAAAAAAAAATGGATAATTAAATATCCAAGATTATTTCATTTTCATATAAATTTATGTTTTGTTGTACACATTAAGATTGGTAAAAAAAAAACAAAAATGTTGTGTTGTTTGGTTTTTTCTTCTTTTTTTTTTTTTTTACTTTTGGTATCCACAAAACAAGATGCAAATTTTTTTTTTTGTTGTTCGTTGTGGATACAAGTTGATATTAAAAAATGACCAACAAAAAACTCGAAATGCGTATTATAATCATTCTGGTATTTTATGTACATATATCTTTTTCTACATCTCCAATGTTTTTTTTTTTTTATGTTTTTGCATAAAAAAAGGATGAGCGAAAAACATAAAAAAAAAAATTTATATTACAATAATTTTGTATTTTTTGTGGTTATATTAAAATATATAATATTTTTTTTTTTATATGCTGGGGTTTAAAAAAGGTCTATAAATAATAATATAGATATATTATAGGGGATAGTCGTAGAAAATCACTTTTACACTAAAATCATATAAAAAAAAATTTTTCATTGAACATCAAATAAATTATTGTACCCTAATAAAATTTTTATTTAATTTTCATTAAACTAAATTAATATCTTGTTACGGTGATGTAAAATTTCCCAGGATCAAAAGGAATTATGATTAAAAAAAATTTGAATACTCCCAACATTATCCGAAACAACAGGCACAAGGATATAAAGAAGTTATATATAGGTCCAAATGAAGAAATCTTCTTTTTTTTTTTCTTCCTTGATTCAGTAAAGCTGTATTGGCAGACACTATTTATATATTTTATAAAACGTTTAAAAAAAAAATAAAATTGCCAAAAAATTTTTAACAGTGGAGGTAATAATTTAATGAACACAATTTTTTTTAATTTTTTTTAGATTGAGATATAAGTTATGTTAACGATTAGATATAATGATTTTGTAACCACTGATTAAATTATGATTTCAATGATATCTTTTTTGTATATAAATATCAGAGGTAAGCTTTAAGTTTTATAAGAATTTCTTTAAAAAAAAATATATATCTATAAATTTACTGATAATATTGAAAAGTATGTACAATATAGGCGACTCTCTCCTATATAGAGAGTGAGATATATATATATATAGGGTATATAATAGGAGAGCAAGATTTAATTGACAGAGGAAACGGTATGAGAAGGGTACTGAAATTATATTTAAAAAAAAAAATAATAATAGTAAAATTAGATACATGATAGTACAACATATATATATATATATAAAAAAAACCTGTCATTCTACTCATCTATTTTGTAGATATAGTTATTTACGCTATTTCTATATTTATGTTAAAGTAAAATTTAATTTTTTTTTATTTTTTTTATGCATATTAATTACATGCAACACTGTCTCCATATTTTTTTTTTTTTTTCCCTCCTTTAAACATTTTCTTCATTTTATTGCATTAAGTTGTTTAATTTATAAATATTTGAAATAAAAACAAAATCTGATAGATTTTATGATAAATTTTGTAAAAGTGGTTTTTAACCTCACAAAAATTGAAAAAAAAAAAAAAAAAATATTTCAAAGCTATTATATTTTTATGATTATAAACAAAATTGATTAGCGCCTTCTTCCAAAACAAAATCCTATATTAACGATCACATTCTAATTAGAATACAAGTACCTTTTAACGTATATGGGAGACGGTTAATCAATATTTGTGATACATTAAATTTTCTAAATAGATCATAAATTGATATAAAAATTTCAAAGCCCTATCGAGTTAGTTTTCTTACCTGCAAAATTTTAGAATCACAATGAAATGATTTTGAATTAATAAAATCGAATTTATCGCAGCTTAATAATAATTCCTGGTAAATTAAAACTCACCTACAAAATTTAATAAATATCTAATTAATTTTCATTTATATAGATTCCATTTGGAATAATGAACATGAAATTTGTTAACCGTGCAAAATACAATCATAAATTTAAATAGAATTTTCCGAATTAATAATAGTCCCGAGAGTATAAAGAGTTATTTAAATCCGAGGGATCATTATAATCCAATAGTTTTCTTTGAAATTAAAAGATTTATTAAATTTTATCGATAAGATTCCTTTATTTGTACTTTTGTGAGCCATCTTTTATAGACTTCAAAATGATTGGTATTATAACTTGGGTAGATTTTTGTAGAGGATGTCAAAATATTGAAGCGATGTGAAAAACATATCCTACATTCTTTGTTTGTTTATATCCATAATCCCAAAGTTTTATGAAGAAAATTGGCGTTTCCGAGATAGATTACCTCGGAACCGCCATGAATTTAACAATTTACGGTAAAGAAGGTGGCGAAATCATAACTAATGAACATACTTATGGATACGGTAAGGAATGCAAACTGGATTTCTTCGGGTTTAATAATGCCTCTTGGCTCCAGCATTAATTTAAACCAATTGATATCCGGACAGTTTAAGGATTAAAGGCCTTTATTTGATCGGATCAGATTTCAAGAAATTTAACTGGCCCTAAATGCTTTATTTTTTATGGCTCAGATTCCCATAATATTTCTGTTCATAATCAAATTGTATTCCACAATTTGTTTACACTTTTGCTACACAAAAACCAAAAAAAAACAAAAAAATTAGGAGGAAAAACTCTCCTCTTAAGAAAATTTTAAATGAAAAATTATTGTATTTTCTTTATATTTTCCAGTGTTTTTTTTTTTTTTTTTGGTACAGGGTGTACTTTCTATATTTTTAATTTAATAAAAATATTTTTTTTCAAAAAAAAAAAAAAATTTGAAATTTTTATGAAGTAATTTTCAAGTTTTTTTATGTTATTTGTTTGTTTGTTTGTTTATGATGGGATATTTTCCAAAAAAAAATTACATACAAAAAGCACTTATCTCCAAAAAAACAAAAATTTACGATGATGGTGGAGGGCAAAAGGGGGAGGAGGTAGGTTTTTTTTTTTTATAGAAAGATTTAAGAGAAAATAAGGTAAAATAGATTTTAACATAAAAAAAATGTTTGTGGCATTGTATTTTTATGTTTATATTTGAAAAAAAAAAAAACATAAATTGTATTTTTTTTTTGATTTAAAACAGATGTTGGTATTATATAGTAGTTGTCAATCCTCATCTTGTACATACATATATAGTAATTTATTGTATTTATACAAAAAAAAAAAAAAAATTTAAAGAAGTAATACGAGGGAGGAGTAGAAGGAGGAGGAGGAGGAGTAGGAGGAACAGGAGCAGAAGAAATTAAACTTGCTGAATATTTGTATTTATATAAAATTGTTTAAAAAAAAAAAAAAAAAAATTGGTATCATCGTCAAAAAATCTTCTCTCTTGGAAAAAAAATCTGTTTTTTTTTTTTTTCACACACTCTCTCACACACAGAACACACAACATAAAAACAACACATTAATGTTTTTTTTTTTTTTTTGGTTTTTTATGTTGGATGGTTCATAAACCCAAAAAAAAAATTTTTTATCATATTTATTATAAAATGTGATTATTAATAGAATTTTATTGTTATAAGTAAAATTTTAAAATTGTAATGTTTTTTTTAAATGATTCACAACCGTACACGGTTTACAATTATGTCGTGACACGCCCGGTCGTCTATGTGTTAATAAAATATTTTATTGTTTTTTTTGAAATAAGCCTATCATAATTGCAAATTTTCAGAGGTTTTCCCTTTATTTATATGAAACCATAGATCAAAAATCGTACGGCATTAGTTTGTCGGTTAGTCCGGTTACAAATAGTATGGAACCGATTAACCGTATTATGCAAAGATATTCGTGTAGTTTATTTTTATATTTCAAATCCATACACTGGATGAATATACACTGTTGTTCGGGTAATTTTCAAATCTATTAATATATCTTATTTTGCCGATAATTTTTTTTAAGGCGGTTTTTTTAAGGCGGTTTTTTTAAAGCGGTTTTTTTTAAGGCGGTTTTTTTAATGCGATTTTTATTAAGGTGGTTATTTTAGGACGGATTTTTTTAGGCGGTTTTTGTATTGCGATTTTTTTAAAGGCGGTTTTTTTTTATTTTATTTTACTAATTATATTTGTTTATGAATTTTGATATGTTTTTTTGGTTTTTTTTTTATTCTTATTTTGTTGTTTAACTCATCACTCTTTTACGGCTTTTATGTATAAAGTCTTTTATGGCTTTGTTTACCCGAATAATAAAAAAAACATTCTAATCCTTTCCACTTTTGTCTGTCTTATTTAAGTAAAATCTGACTGGTGTCTAATATAAGTGAATAGTGCGTATGATTTCAACAATAAGACTTGTGAATTGGACATTAAAAAGGTTTTTGTTTTTTTTTACGAAATACAATACATCTTCAACATCATAATAATGATGATAGTGGTGGGGACGAAGAGGTGAAGGTTATATTTATTTGGATTTTTAAAAAAAATTAAAAAAAACATGTTACAATTTCGTGTTAAATATTTGTTTTAGGTGGTTTTTTTTTTATAATTTTATTATGTGATTTTTATGTTTATTTATCTATTATGTAATTGTCGATCACAATTTTTTTTTTTTTAACTTTTACAGCTTCTATTACATACATAAATATGTATATATGTATCTCAGTTAATTTTGGATAAAAAAAAAGCATTTAAGTGTATTTTTTTGGAAATCAAATTAGGAAAAAGTAAAATTTTATGTTTTTTTTTTTTTGTTATCTTTAAAATTTTCTTTTTAAAATTGAAAAATTATTTTAATGGATTTCAGGAAAATTGAAAATATATATTCAACTTAATTTAACTGAAATTATTAAGTTTTTATTTTACTACAATTATTTAGTTTAATTTGGAAAATTAATTAATTATTAATTAATTAAAAATTTCCCTAATTAAATAATGATTGAATTTATATTTAAAAATTACACATAAACTTTTTATACAAAAATATAAATAGTTTACTTTGAAAGTTAAAGTTACTATATTTTCCATTACAAAATATTCAACTTTCAATGTAATAATAATTTAAACATTAAATAATATTCATTTATTTTCATTCGGTCACTTTTTTTTTTTTTTTTTTGAAAGATACGCATACACCTGACCCTCATATAACACGGTAGTTTAGGTTACCCACAGAAATTGTACGTTTTATTGTAAATCGGATCTTTGCACGAGACTAAATTCGTTTTTTCAGAATTTCTAATATACATATATATATATATATATTTCTTTTATAACACAAAATATGTAAAATAACCGGTTACAAAAAAAAAAAAAAACCGTATTTATATGATAGTTTAGTTTTGTGTTATATACGAAATGGTTTTTTCACTTCGTATCGGAAAACAGTGTTATAAAAGTGTCATGTTATACGAGAGTCAGGTTTAAAAAAAAAAAAAAAAAAAAAACATATATACAGGTATAATTTGCGAACAAACACGGTTATAAACCGTATATTATTCGAGACTATTATATATTGAAATAATTCTATAGTAAATAATCTTACATATTGTATTCTTTTTTTTGCAGAAAAATGAAAACAAATTACTACTTGAAAATCGTGTTGTTTCGTGTAATCCGTTTTATTCGATATTTGTATTCTGAAAGTAACGTTTTCTTTGGGGTTTACCTGTGTATATGATTATAAATTTATTTTTTATTAAATCGTTCACATTACTTTTCTTGGATATTATATATTTTTTTTTCCTTTATATTAAATTGGTAACAGGTTCATCTAACTTCTCTCTCTCTCTCTCTCTCTCTCTCTTTAAAAATTTTAATCATTGATATATATTTATGTTGGTATACTAATATATAAATTTAATTTTAATCTCTCTTATGTTGATGATGGTTTTTTTTTGGTGAGAATTACGTGTTTTTCAACATTTTAACAGGTGGAACTGTCCATTATAAATAATATTATGTATATATATATATATATAAATATTGTAGATATTATAATAACAACTCATAGTTTATGTTTTTATTACATTTATTTTTACATACGTACTTTTTTATTATAAATATATATCAACATAAAAAAAAAAAAAATGAAGAAAATTCCAGAAAAATATTAAAATTAATGTTTTTCTTTTTATGTAATAATAATTCCTTTTCTAGTTATGTCATAATTTTGGAGGGTGGGGGGGAGGGTGGTATATATATATTTTAGAGATAAAATAAAGGAAGGCGGAGGAAAAATTTAATTGTTGAAGGGAGGAGGTTAGATAGTTTTTTTTTAATTTTTTTTTTCAAAATATTATTAATTTGGTGAAATAGGTGGTTGGGGGAGAAGAGTACACACATCCGACATTAAATCATTAAAAAAATTTTTTTACACTTTTATCGATATTTTAGCCAAAGAACAGAAAATTTATCCGATCCGATGTTTTTGGTTTGTTTTTTTTTAAGTAAAAACCTTGTGAATCACTGTTTCACAATTAACACACACTAAAAAAAAAAAAAAAACCCCCAAATTTATTAGATCCAAATTCGAATTAAGATAGTTTAGTTACTTTAAGCAAAATAGATCGGCTGTATCTATCTTCAATTAATCTATTTGTGGTAGATAAAATTTTTCACAACAATAACAAAATAACAACATTAAAATCTTATAGATACATTTTTTACCTAATCAACCAAAAAAGAAGATTTTTTTTTACAGTAAAAGAATTTTCGTATACACACACACACACACACACATACACAGGTGTGGAATGGAAAAAGATTCAAGTCGTTTTTTAATCAGACAAAACAGTTTTGTGTAATATTAAAAGAGACTTTTAAAACCCATAAAATTTAGGTTAATTTTAATGGGGAAAACATAAAACAACAAAAACAACAAAAATAAAAAAACATTGAAACCAATTAAAAATGCATTTTTAATGAATTTATTTCGTTTTTTTTTTTATTTTTTCCTATTTTTATGTTTCAGGTCCTTTAAACGTGTCCTGTACAAAAAAAAATCTTACAGATTCAAATTATGTTGATTTTTTTTTGTAAATTCAAGATATTTTTCTTCTGATTAATTGTTTTTATTTAGGAATCTTTAGCATAAAAAAATTTAATTTACTTTTATGTTGTTATATGTTATAAAAAGGTAATATCATCTGATATTAAACTAATGACAATAAATGACTAAAGCTACTATTTAACTCAAAGATATTAAATTCATTAAAAAATATTTTTAAAAAAAAAACTAAACTAACTAACGCCATTAACTAATGAATTTATGCTGTGCTATCCTTTAACTCATAACCTGAAAATATTTTATTATGAGCAAGCACATAATTGCCCCCACTCCCTCCTCCCCCCCCCCGCTCCCCAAAAAATTTTTTTTATAATTGTTTCAATTTTATGACCTGATCAGAAATTTAAATTAAATTCATGAGGCCATAATTTTTTTTTGAAATAATGAAATTCAATTATGGATTTACTGGTAAAATTAGTTGATTATATGATTATCCTTCTGATATTTAACTGTAATATTAAATAGTGTAAAATTTAAATAAATTTTTGAAATAGAAAATATTTAATGTTGTATTTGATGTCTGAACAAACACCACAATCATTTTGCCGGACAAAATGACATCGAGATGAAACAAAAAACAATTTATTGTTGAACAAAAAAAGAAAATTCCATTTTCATTTCAATTTCATTTTTTTTTTATTTTTTTCACTTTATTATACAATCATCAATTTTTATGCTTCTCCTTCTTTATTAACTAATATAAAAAATGTATTCGCTGATGATGATCGTATAAAATGAAATTTATAGGGTAAAATGGGGTAATAATATATCATTTTAGGTGTGGTTTTTTTGTTATAATTATAGTTTCTCTGATATACATAATTTACAATATTTCAATGGGATAATTTTCACCGTTTAAGGTTACATAAATGAATTTAATTATCTTTAAATGATATTTTGTCAAAATTTTGATAATTTTATTAAATGTATCCAGTTTGTTGTCAATTTTTTTTGTTGAAATTACTGTTTAACACTTTGTCCCAATTTACCATTTAGTAAACCGTGTGTTGTTACCATAATCATTTTTTAAATTATTAAAGATAATTCCCCAAAAACATTTTATAATTAAAGTAACTGAACCATCTCACAAACACCACCCTCTTGTGCTAACAATTACCCATAACAAAAAAAAAGTAATTATTTTTTTTTACGAAAAACATTTTCTTATTTTATGATTTTTTTTAAAACAAATTTTCGCTAGAAAATGTTTTCATGGAATTAAATTTTCTTTATCACGAAGTTAGCCGTACTACAGACCCTAGTTTAACTATAGAAGTAAACTAAATTCTGTACTACGGCTAACATCGTGATATTACGGCTAATTTCGTGATAAAGAAAGTTTAATTTTGTATATAGGTTAAAGGTCTCATAGAAATTTACAAATATGGCATTATTTTCATCATGAAATTAGCCGACTTTTCCCTATTTTGTATATAAGGAGACGTATTTTGGAGGACTTACAAAAAAAAATTACAGTGTAGTTAAGCGCTAAATGCATTACAGAAAAAAAAAATCAGTGTATCAGACATGACAACAGAAAATCAAAAAAAAAAAAAAAAAAGAAAATTTTCAAAAAATTCAAAAAATTTTTAACCAAGTTTTTTTTTTTTTTTTTTTGGAACACCAGAGAGGTTCAGTACACAAGCACATAAAATTTACAATTCTTTATAAAAGAGTATGGCTTTATAGGCTTATAATACATAAATATATCTCAGTTATTTGGTAAAAAGTATATAAGTGAATTTTTATTTTATTTTTGGAATAAAACTCCAAAGGAGAAAAGTAAATTTTATCTTTTATGCTTAAAATATGATATCCGGGGCCCATTGAAATGAAAAATTCTCATCTTTTCTTTTGTCAATTTTCCAATTTTATGGTAAGCAGTTTTAATCGGTGAAATGATTTATACTTTGCAAAAAAAAATTATTTTAATCCTGATATGAAATTATGTTGAAAATATTATTTTGCATAATGGAAGAAACTATAAGATATTTTTTTTTGGATAATTTTATTTAGTTGTTATGTCTTTTACATAACAACTTTTTTTTGTTTCATGTAAAATTTTTCACAAGTTTTGTATGAGATTGGAAAATTTTGTTTAATTTATGGCAAAATATTTGGCAAAAAAAAATACTTTAAATAACAAAATTATTTTTATTATTAAATTTAATTTGATTTTCATAAAAAAGAAAAACTCAATTTAATCAAATTATTGAGTTATGGACTTTTTACCAAAATGACTAGAGATATTTTATATGATTTCGGCGCTTGACCAACACAACAAGTTGAATAAAAAATATTTTATAAAACACATAAAAATAATAACAAAAATCGTAAAAATCTCAGGCAAGATCGGCTAAGTTGTCATTGCTATCTTTATAACTTTTTAACTTTGTTTATATATATATATATATATGTATATATGTACAGAGAATGAGAGAGATACATTAAATATCTTTAAGATATTTTTATGTACACGATTTAAAATATATAGAAATAAATATTTATTTAAGATGAGAAACAGGTAGTAAAAGCGCATACAATTTGAATTTATTTTCTTTTATGTTGTTTGTTGTACATTTAGATATTTTCTTTTTTTTTTAGAGTAAATAAAATTTCCAAAGTTACGCACATAAAAAAAAAAATCAATCTTCCGGTTTTTCAATTTTGTATTTTTTTTTTTGGTTTTTCCAGTAATTCCTTTCTCCGTGTTATGTTGTTTTTGGTGTATTAGTGTGTGTTTAATACACTCCATAATTGTGAATTAAATTTACGCATAATTCAAAAAAAAAAAATAAATAAAAAACCGCAAATTTTTGTTGTTGTCATTTTCTGGATAACACTTGTCACAACCAGGAAATTGTATATATACATACATCCAGACACCGTCAATAAAAGACTACACTAAATATTTTAATAAAAATCTGAATTTATCCAGCACTATGACAATCGAAAGTTTTTTGACAGATGTGTCAAAAAAAAAAAAAAAAAATTGGTATATTAAAGGCGAAGGTGGTGCAATGGAAGGGGGTTTAATGAACATCCGCCACTATTTAATCAACAGACTTTGGATGCAGCGGATATTTTCTGTTGGTACCACTGTAAGGTGATTAAAGCCATAAAGAAACACTTGAGAATCTTCTCTGTCCTCTCGCGAAAAGACAACTCAGACTGTAGTTAAGCCTTTCTTGGAAGACCCCAAGGAAGTTTTACAAAACCTGAAATTTTCAATTACCACTCAAATTTTCGGTTGATCTTTAAACTATGCTACAAGTAACCAGGATAAATTATCAACTCGGAAACCTGTAAACATTCTAATCTTTTAAAGATCCTTAATGGTCTATGGTTTATCAGATAATTCTGCAGTTTCAAATGATTGGTGAAACTTAAAATTTAAAATTATATTTAATTAGCATTAATTATGAAAACGGCTAGTCAGGTGTAATAAAAATGGAAAATTATTTATTTAGACTAAGAATTGGCTATAATTTTTATTATTTTTTATTTTTGGTTTGGTTTGGTTTTGGTTTTGGTTTTGGTTTCTTTGTTATGTCATCTAATACCTGAACATTATATAAGTAAAACGCGTATAATTTTTTTATTTTATTTTATTACGGATTGTGTGTTCCAATTTTGTAATTCTTATATGTTTTAATCTCCAGCTTTTGACGTTCAAAGATGTTTACCTGTATAAAAAAAAAACTTGATTTCAATTAGTAATAATGCAGAATATGTTGTGAAAAATTGTGAATATGTATCTTTGAAAAGTTGTTTAAAACACACAAAAAAAAATAAAGAAAATGAATGTATTTTTTTTTTTCTTTTTTGCTGAATTGATTTTACTGCCTGAAAATATTACATAAAAAATAATATGTTGTCATTTCTTTTTAGCTTGAACTCTGTTAACATTAAAATTTAGTGGATGAAATATAATCATAGATATTTTCCTTTTTGCTGTTTGTGATTAGTAAAGATATTAACATAAAAACCTTAAATTTAATTCGGTCCACAATATTTTATAAAATTGCTGCAATTCTCTAAATTCGTTATGACTTGACACCAAGTTCTATAATACAAATTAACATAAACTATTTCATCATTTATTTAACCAGTCCTGGCTAGTTAACCATAATTATTATCTATAATAAGCTTATAAATAATTTTATCTGCCATTTGACCAGACCTAATTTCTCTTATCTTATCCAATTAAATCTGTATTTTGATAGTATTATCAGCCGCGATAGAGTAACAATTAACTTATTCCAGAAATTATTGATTCATTATAGTTTAATTATTTAGACTGTAACTAATTTAGAGATCTATAATATTAGAGCTTATCAATTGGATGCTCTAACTGTTAGAGCTTATCAAAAAAACCATTCGTTATCATTCTTATTTGTATATTCGGCAAAGCTTGGCATTGAGTAAACTAGCCATTTTTTTTTTTTTTTTTTTTGCAAGATAATAGTTTTAGGTTGGATATTGGTGTCCACTGAGGAAACCGGTTAACATATTTACTTATATCTTAAATAATTTTGGCGTCTGCTGAGTAGTAAAGTAGTTCAGTGTTTACTAAAACAGAATCAGAGCTGTTGTATTTCATTGTATTTCTTAATTGAAATACCGCAAAAGAGTAGCTGATGATTTAAAGTTTTTTTTTTTTTTTTTTGAATCTTATTAAGGACAGAGTACCGCAACGGATTAATTATCTATGATTATATAAGTTCGGGACATCCTACATCCATATTTAGTGTAATGATTAAGATTAAATTATAAAAATTTAAGATTCTATAGAAGAGTAAATAAATCATTGGCATTGTAATAATTTTATATTAACACTTTGGTGGCGGCCATCTGTTTCTTTCTTAGTTTTGTTATTATTTTTTTTTTTGGAATGGACATAGGTCTCTGCCCGACCATTGAACTATTGAAACAAACAGAGATTTTTTTTTTAATTTTTTATATAAACTTGTAAATAAGTTTTGTTTTGGATTATTGTGGTCGCATAGTTGTCATTATTTTTAGTCTGATAGTATTTGGTGTATGATCTGATTTCTTGATTTTTCCATATCTTAACACATACACAGAGAGAGAGAGAGAGAGAAAATTTTATTAGCTTTAATGGGCTAATCATATATATGTATGTATATATTTATGAGAATATTAAATCAAAGAGTTATGTTGTTTTTTTTTTGATACGAACTTAACTTGCAACATATTTTTTTTTTTTGTTTTTAAAATCTTAGATTTTTTATTTTCTAGTTTTGTTTTAAAATCGATAAGAGTTTTATTTGTTGTGTTTGTTTTTATTGATGATGATGATGATGATGATGATGATGATGATGATGATGATGCTCAATAAAATATATGTGCATTTAAAAAAATTTTGAATTTATTTCATTTATATTTTAATGATTAAAAAAAAAACTAAGTGAATTATTATTTTCGATTATAGTAGATAGTGATAATATATAGGGGAACAATGTCATAAAATGTATTACACGATAATATTTTATAATTGACTTTTGTGGTTAAAGTGAAAAATACGATTCGAGGAAAAAAAACAAATATAAATTAATGAACAAGAAATAACCTGGTAATAAAATTATAGGGGGGGTCATGATCGGACCCAATGGCATAATACACCTTAGATTTTTTCTATTATAGACTATAAAAAATTTTGTTTTACTTATGACACGACATCTCACAATGAATTAATTGTGGTCCCTTCATACATTTTGGCTGCATGAAGTGACCACAATCAGGAAAACGACCATTCTGAAAAAAAAACGAAAAACCCAATTAAATTGTTAAAAATTCCCACTTTTCTGAATCAAGAATTTTAAACCTACCCTGATATATAATCAGCCAAATGATTTATTTTGAGTCTATTGGACCTAATTATAAGAAAAATCCGATATTTGTAATCAATAAATTTTATATTTCCAGGTGATTTTATTTGTTACCGAATAACGATATCACATTTACCCCCTAAATGACAATCCAGTTTGATGTCATTTTAGGGTAAAGAAGATAAATACTAATCTTCTGTTTAAAATTAATTAATCTATTTTATACTCTGTTCAAGTATTGGGATATAAACATCAATTATTCTAAAGATAATTCTTAATTCTTTGGAGTTTAGACAAATGTATTAACCATCATTAAAGATAGATAGTTTTTTTTTGCAGTTCGTTATCTTTTGAATCTAATTTTTTTTTTTTTGGCGGATTAAACAGTTGAACTGATCATAATAATAATAATAATAATAATAATAATAATAATTAATATGATTTATGAGTTTTATGTTAAGTTTCGTTGAATTTCTTTTATTTTTTTTTTGGTAAAATGATCCAACAAACACAAAAGTTTTTTTTTTTGTTGGTTTTAATATAAATCTTATAGATTTGGACTCCAAAATAATAATAATAAAAAAAAAAAAAAAGTGTCATTAGATAAATTTAACTACATTTTAGATTTTGAGAGTTTTTTTATTGTTAAAATTTTATGTATATATATGTTGGTGTTTGAAGATATTTTTGTTGTAGATACTTCAAATATGTTTTTTTTTTTTTTTTCAAAAGACTAAACCAGTATTGTTTTTTTTTGTTTTTTCTGTACTCATAAATCACTCTTAGTACGTCGCGCCATACAATCGTAAATGTTTATAAATATATTTATATGTTTTTTTTTTTTTTGGTTTTATAGAAATTTTTTATGATATTTTTTTACTTCTCTAACAACAAAAAACGACAAAAAAAAAACGTATGGTCGTTGTAATAAAGAAATATGCTATGTTTTTTTTTCGAAAGACAACATAAAGATAATATAAAATATTATAAATAATAATAAAAACAATCAAAAGTATTGTTTTGCATTAAAAAAAAAAATAAGCGCTTCTCTGAAACATAAATGAAGATTTAAAAGATATTTTTTTTTTTATAAAAATTGAACTGAACACAGTTTTTGTTTGATTTTGTCTCTAAAATTCTTTATTTTTTTTTTTATTTTTTTTTTTTTTGCTTTACTTATTTCGTTTGTATGTTTAATTACAATAGAATTTATGAATCACACAATCTTAATTATGTTGTGTATTATTATAGATATATTTATTTAGGGGAAAATTAACCATAATTGTAATCATAATTTTTGGGTTAAAAAAAATTTTTTTTTTTTCTTATTTTTTTGTTGAATTATGCCCGAAAAGATAATATATATTCTAATTAATTAATTTGATTAAATTTTTTTTATCGTGTTTACAAAAAACAAAAAAAATAAATATTGACAATTTAAAAATTGACAAAAAAATAAATAAAAATTGACAAAATTCAATAAAAAAATGTATATACCAAGATAATTGCAACATTAATTGTCAAAATATTATTTGTTGCTTACTACAATTCTAGTGACATTGACAATTGAATTTGTCAATTTATGATATATAAACTTGACAATTGAATTTGTCAAAACTTGATAATAGAATTTATCAAAACTTTGACAAATTGAATTTGTCAATTTGGTCATTAAAATATAAATTGACAAAAAAATTGTCAATTTGTCAATTTGGTCATTAAAATATAAATTGACAAAAAAAAAATGAGATGGTCATTAAAATATAAATTGACAAAAAAAAAAAACCAATTAATTTCATTATCAAATAATGTATATAAAACTAATAAAAATGCCAAGAAAATAATATTAAATTATTCGAAATCTTTAATAATAATTGAGCATTAATTTTTTTTTTTTTATTATGACAAGTTATGATTAAAATTTTCTTAAAATTGTTCAGGTTTCTGAAAATTTACATTACTCAACTATATATAATATTTTAGTTTTGACAAATTTAAAGTTTTTTTTTTTTTGACAGAATTCTCATAATAAATAATAATGTGGTACAATTTCGTCTACTCTCTCCTATATAAATATGTTTTTTTGTTTGTTGTATGTAAAGAAATTTCTTAACAAATAATAATAATAAAAAAAAATCTTAATGCTATATTGTGAACGATTATAGAATGAATGGATCATATATTAATAGAGGAGAAACATTATAAAATATTCTTTAACACGTCTCCAAATAGATTCTAGTATTCAATGTTAAGTTCTATAAGAAAGAAGAAGCCACATAGAAAGCAAATAATAAAAATTATTATAGTCTAATCAAACTAACAATCAAATCTATCCATTTTTACCATTTCCAAACTTACATTTCATTTGAATCCTTTTGGGTTTTTTTTTTTATTTTTTTGCGCAACAGAATTAAATTTTTATGATACTAATTTTAGTTTCATACTACACACATTAGTTAAATGGGAAAAATTGTATAAAGAAAATTCTGCACACACACACACACACACTCCTAACACTCTAGAAGTTACTTTGCAATATTAAACTTGCTGACCAGCATTTTTTTGTTTTTTTTTTGTCCATTTCTCTCAAATGATTTCCTAACATATTTTCTATTTTGCAGATGAATTTCAAAACATAGTTTTTTTTTTATAGTGTGAGATATTTTGTTGTTGTTCTCAAATAACACCATTTATAAGGTGGATTAATGGAAATTTATATTAAAAAAAAAAGAAAATAGAATTAAAAATAAATTGTAATTTGCATGATTTTCCTTGTATTTAAGTATATTAGGATTATATTAATTTTTTTTTATAATTTAGTCTTAAGTAGGTTTTGCGGTTCTAAGTAATAGTGTATCGTTCTTTTTTTAGAATTGTTAAAACATGAAACCTGATGTGGTAGTAAGTAGTAACCTGTTCAAATCAAATGTTGTTTTTTTTTTAAATTTTTTTTTTATCATTCATTTATTATTTAATTTGTATTTCTGATAAGCTGTAGAACTGCTATTACGATGTCTGGTTAAAGACGAAAATAGAGTTGAAATGCTACTCTTCAAAATATTCTATTATTCTAACGTTGAATGATGCAACCGGCCTAAATTGAGCCCACGTCTTCAACTAAGGATTTAAAGATTTTAAATTAAGGGTTTTTCCCAGTCTTAAATTAAATTTTAGTAGTACTCATTTAAAATTGAGTATAATTAGACCAACTTTTATACTTTGGACAAAAGTTGAATCTATTATGTACCGCAATTACAATTTAGTACCAGTAGACAGACATACAGTCGATATTATTATGGTATTAAGGCAAGAATATTCTGCATAATTATTATTCTAACTCTAAGACACATTTTGTTTTTATTCATAGCCAAATATTGAGAAAATTTTCACTTAACTGTAAATACATGGGCACGAATTAGTAATTTTATGAAATTTTAGGATAAGAAAGTTTTTAATCATTACTATTATCTCCAAAATGACAAATCTTAGCTAAGCCGGATTTAAAAAAAATCACAGCATTTTGATTGAATTTGAACCACTGCACAGTTTGATTGATCTAACCACTGCACAATTTTACCTCTGTAATTGGCTGATAAAAAAAAAAAATCAGTAAATAAATTTCTGAATAATCGTAATTGAAATTACTAAAATTATTTTATTTCCGTATAAATAAAGATATTTTCATCTTATAAATAGATTGTTCAGATGTCCTGTTTTTTAGGACAAATTCTCCTTTCTTCCAATTAATTTTTTTTTTTTGTCTTAAAAAAAAAATTATTTAAAAAAATATTAAAAAAGTTTTTTGTAAAAAAAAAATATTTTTTTTGAAAATTTCATTGTTTTTCGCAATTTAATTGTTATGAAAGACTCCGCCTACTTTACGGTCAGCCATAATTGTTATAATATTTTATTTTTTTTTGGTTAGTTAGTGTTGATCGGTTAAATTGGATGGACCTGCGTGCGTGAATTAATTAAAAAAAAAAAAAAAGAACAAAAAAATAAAATAAAATTCACGGATAATGAAAAATAAAATAATTTAATAAAATTTTCTGGATTTAATTAGTTTAAATTAAAATTCAGATTTACTGTGTTTGTGGTATTATTTATACAAATTTTGTGTATTTATTAAATAAAATATTAATTTTAATTGTTTTTTTGAATCCATTTTTTTTTTTGTGTTTTGTTTTTTTTTTGGAAAATTTAATTATTTAATTAATTAATCGAAAATGAATTTTTGATATAAAAAAACAAAAGTAATTTATCTAAATTTTGTCATATAAATAAAGAAAATGGTAAGCGATATTATTTTTTTTTAATAAATATTTTCCTTAAATTTTAAATGCCACTAAAAAAAAAAAAAAGGATTAAAGTTATTTTTTTCCCTCAATACACGTGGCGTAATTAATTCAAAAATTAGCCTGCAATTAAACTTGATCTTTACACTTTATATTTGGATTTGTGTATCTTTTATATAAACCTTTCTTAATTTTTATTTTTTTTTTTCTTGTGGCGGGGAGAAAATAAAATTTTCTTATTTGAAACCTGGTCATCCAGTTAATCTAGCTTAGTGATTTTATTATACGAATTTTT
The DNA here is from genome assembly GCA_963932195.1 of Empis livida. Lineage (NCBI taxonomy): Eukaryota > Metazoa > Arthropoda > Insecta > Diptera > Empididae > Empis > Empis livida. Next base: position 1,066,625 of record OZ010650.1, read on the forward strand.
CATAATTTCATAATTTTCCACCATCAGCATTTAAACATTTTTTTCATAATATTATTTAATCTATTTAGAAGAATATGATTTTAATGCTTGCCCTATCATCAAGTGAACTTTTTTGAATTCCATTATTTATTAAAATTATGTATTCTCCGCCATTTTATGTAAATAATTTTAAGTATTATAATCATAAAATTTTTACATTTTAGTTATTTCTTATAAAAATTTGTTGTAAATTGTTTATTCTTTTAGATACAATAATGTTGTGTTTTAATTTTTTTTTTTTTTTTTTTTTTTTTGTGCTCAGTTTAAAGGAAACACACATTAAAATTATTGTATATAAAAAAAAAAAAAAATTGAGTGAAAGATATTTTCATATTAATTCAATTTTTACCACATCATCACAGATGTTTATTGTTAACAGTAAAAAAATAAAACAAAACTCTTAAATTAAATTGTATTATGAAATCAGTGATCTTGTAATATTTATATCTATTATACAGGGTGATATAAAATATTATGTTTACATAATAAATTAAATTCCTAAATTTAAAATCTAACTCAGTTTACAATCTAACTCAGTTTTTTTTTTTTTTAAATTTGTCATTTTCATAAAATTATAAATATTATATGTTTATACATAAAATATGAAACAAAATTTTTGCATAAAATATGATTTCGAATCTAGTCCATAAAATTTTTTTATTCAAATTTTTGGTCCGATTTTGGTCCGATCTTTGACTTTTAAATTGTCGTTTAATTAAAATTTTCTGAATCTGAAATAAATTAAAATTTATTTATTATTATTTTTATTTTATGTAAGTAAGTAAATTAATCATAATTAAATATTATATTTTTTTAAAATCCTGATTTATCCTTAAAAAAAAACAAATTTTAGGTTTGAGTGAAAAGTTTAGCTCAAATTTAGTTTAAAAAAAAAATAATATTTCTAGATTCAAATTCAATTTTTTAAATATACAATTTAGCTCCCGAGTATATTTACAAAGGTCTAGAAATATTTAACTTCTGGTTGATTTTGCCATAGAGTAGAATAAAAATACTATATTTTAATCTGTTATCCAATTTCTGTAATTTATAAATTCTAAATAATTATTAAAAATTTATGATTAATTCTTTTACATTAATTTGGTTAATCAAATTATTTTTTTTTTTAATCGAAACAATACATAAATAAATAATAATTTATTAAAAAATATCTATAAATATCGTAATATATCCAAAACAATTAAATTCGTCAAATTATTATTTTTCACATCATTGTTGACATTATATTATTAACGAACATAGAATATGTGTGTTTGTGTTTGTGTAAAACCATAAAACCATTAAAAATAAAGATATTCTTTTGAAGTTTAAACAGTATGAACCTAAACATAAACATAAATACATTTATTATTACTTTTTTTTTGTTCCCCAATATTTCTATATAAATTTCATGTTAATTTATTATCTAGTTTTATACACTACCATAATCCCCCACCTACCCCTACCCCCCACCTACCCCTACCCCCCCCCATCTACTTAACCCAAATTCATATATAATAAAATACAAATATAGTTTCTCTGCCTGTTAATGTTGACAGATAATTTTTGGCCCGAAAAAAAAAAAACCAAAAAACACAAAAATAACAACCCCCTCCCCAACTACCCCTTTCCGGACCAAATTTACCAAAATTAAAAAAAAAAACAATAAATTTTGATATATTTTTGTTTTTTGTTTTTTTTTTGGAAAGAGATTGTTTTCATTGAGAGACCAGTTAGACCGAAAGGGTTAAAAGAAAATTTCATATTTCATTTTCAATCATTGAAAAAAAAAAAATATTGTTGGTTAAGGGGTGAACAGGGAGCGGAATGTGATTATTTTCATTTCTACACATATGTAAATAATTTAAAATACATTTTTTTATTTTGTTTTGTTTTTATATTTTCATTTGAAATTTTCCATTTTTTCCCTTTTAGATCTTGTCTGTTTTTCCACAAAAAAAAAAAAAAAAAGAAAAATTTAATGTTTCCTTTTGTAATTTCTGTAATTACTTTTTTTTTTTTTTTGGAATTTGTAAACACAGTAAATTTTGTTGTTAGTTTTTTTTTTTCTTTTAAATATGCTACACAGAAAAAAAATGATTAGTACGATTAGTAAAACGTTTTCTAACTAAATACAACGATTTCCAAACTAAATTAAACGTTTTCTAACTAAATACAACGTTTTTCAAACTAAATTAAACGTTTTCTAACTAAATTCAACGTTTTTCAAACCAAATTAAACGTTTTCTAACTAAATTCAACGTTTTTCAAACTAAATTAAACGTTTTCTAACTAAATTCAACGTTTTTCAAACTAAATTAAACGTTTTCTAACTAAATTCAACGTTTTTCAAACTAAATTAAACGTTTTCTAACTAAATTCAACGTTTTTCAAACTAAATTAAACGTTTTCTAACTAAATTTAACGTTTTTCAAACTAAATTAAACGTTTTCTAACTAAATTCAACGTTTTTCAAACTAAATTAAACGTTTTCTAACTAAATTCAACGTTTTTCAAACCAAATTAAACGTTTTCTAACTAAATTCAACGTTTTTCAAACCAAATTAAACGTTTTCTAACTAAATTCAACGTTTTTCAAACTAAATTAAACGTTTTCTAACTAAATTTAACGTTTTTCAAACTAAATTAAACGTTTTCTAACTAAATTCAACGTTTTTCAAACTAAATTAAACGTTTTCTAACTAAATTCAACGTTTTTCAAACTAAATTAAACGTGTTCTAACTAAATTCAACGTTTTTCAAACTAAATTAAACGTTTTCTAACTAAATATAACGTTTTTCAAACTAAATTAAACGTTTTTCAAACCAAATTAAACGTTTTCTAACTAAATTTAACGTTTTTCAAACCAAATTAAACGGTTTCTAACTAAATTCAACGTTTTTCAAACCAAATTAAACGTTTTCTAACTAAATACAACGTTTTTCAAACTAAATTAAACGTTTTCTAACTAAATTTAACGTTTTTCAAACCAAATTAAACGTTTTCTAACTAAATTCAACGTTTTTCAAACCAAATTAAACGTTTTCTAACTAAATTCAACGTTTTTCAAACTAAATTAAACGTTTTCTAACTAAATACAACGTTTTTCAAACCAAATTAAACGTGTTCTAACTAAATTCAACGTTTTTCAAACTAAATTAAACGTTTTCTAACTAAATTCAACGTTTTTCAAACTAAATTAAACGTTTTCTAACTAAATATAACGTTTTTCAAACTAAATTAAACGTTTTCTAACTAAATACAACGTTTTTTCAAACTAAATTTAAGTTTCAATTTTCTTGGTATAATTTCTTTATACCACTTTCATAGTTTTGCTTTCGTTATTTTTGAAATTTATGTGTATGGAGGCGTCCAATTCGAAATGTACATTTAACCACTATTTAAGTTTTGTCAGATCATAAAAATTGTTCAGGGTTTTCATATTTCTACAATATATTTATTTAGGAAAATAATTAATTTTAAAGAATATTTTTTTTTTACTCAGGATATTAAAGGCAATTTAATAACTTTCATATGACATCAATTTTCTTCTCTTGTTTTCGCTAAAAATAGTTGCATAAATTATTTTCCATTAACATAAATTTAAATTTAATTGGCTTAAAAATATAAAAAGAAGTCAAATCATACCTTAAAATCATCACCTAAAACAGAAAAAATTAACATTAAATTCAATATCTTTTAATGTAAAATTTTCTAAAAAAAAAATTCAATCTGACGCAAATCAAATTTTTTTGTTTGTTTAGATAAATCATTTAAATTAGATTAGTGGTAGTTGATTGGAGAATCATGTTATTATTGTTTTTCGGTGTATAAGTGACTTATGTATTTTTGTTTTTTTTCACTGTGTAAATAATATATACTTCTTCGAAAGTACATTAAAATGAAAATTAATTTTATAATTTGAACATCAACCAAAAAAATCGAACAGTACACTACATAATAATTTTTTATTCAGATTTATTATTATGTACAGAACACAATAACAGCAACAATAAAAACAATGTTTATTTTTTTTTGTTCAAATTTCCCCCCCAACCCAAAATAAATTTGGAAAAATGAAAATATATAAACATTATTTTCATTTATGTTGTTTGCTTGAAAATAAAGTAAATATTTTATTAATTTCGGATGCACTGAACACTAATCACTTAATTATAAATTATATTGTGTTTTAGAGTGACAATTTTTCATATTTCTTCCGAATTTATATGATCCAACATTGTTAAAATTCTTATTGGCTTTACCATCTTAGTTAAGTTTAAAAGATTCTTTTAAAATTTTGTATTCTTCATCTTCTCTTTGGCGCTACAGCTCGTTAAGAGTAGTCCCTTAAAGCGTCTCCTAACATTTTATTGTTATTTGGACTTGAACTAAATGTTTGGTTTTTTATGGCTTCCGAACTATAAATTTCTTTATAAAGTGAATAAATTTTTAATTGTGACTAATGGTTTAATTGTAAATAATTGTAAGCGAAATGATCTTAAATTAGATTTTATTATAATTTTATTACTGGTATTAATTTTTTTTTGAAGCTGAGTAAACTAATATCCAATATCGGTGTCACGGACTGGATTTGAAATCTAGTACCGAATGCAATGAAATGAAATTCTATGAAATTTAAACACAATCTAAATTTTCAGTATTAAAGATGAAATTATTGGATACATTTTTTTTTTTATAGAAAACAGATCTTACAGATATTTTTCACAAATTATACTGAAAAAATCTACAAAAAAAAAAAAAAAAGAATAAATAAATAAACCATATGTTATTAAAAATAGCATAACAAAAGTATAACATTAATTTCAATAGCATATTTATTTTACATATGACACCAAAAATCTGTGAAGGATTAAATTTCTTTTTAGAATTTCCTCCTTTTTTTGTTTTATGTTAAATTATGTTCTAATTTACAAAAAAATAAAACCACTTAGGAAATTTTAATATTATGATCTTTTTCGTATTCCCAGGATTTCAGGATAATAATAATATATGTATATTTTGTATTCCATAAATACCATATGTTTTTATAAGGACTCGCATAGATTTATGTTGACCGTTCACAAAAAATCAATAAAAAAATACCAAAAAAAATTATATTAGTGGCTATAAAAGATACTACAGTAATTATTTGATGTGCATTAATAACACCGTCATAAAAATTTAATAAAAATATAGATTTTGAATGCAAAATGAACCTTTTTCAATCTATAATATGATTAAATCCTTATCTGTTCATGCTATAATTTCTTTATGGACACCGTGATAAAAATAAAATTCCTTGTTTCCTTTGTCAATCACAAATATTGTCCAAAAGCAGCTCTTGTTAAATGCAATTCAATATGAATTTAACGAGCTACATTTAACAAGGCTTACCGATATCTTTATTGAACACCAATTTTTTAAGCTTAAATAATTTTTCTCCATCTGATTTTCGGGGATTCGATTTTTTTTTATCTCTGCAAAAATTCGAAATACAATTGCAATATTTATGCTTCGAAAATTCCAAGTTTGCAAAATTCGATTTTCGAAAATTCCAAGTTTGCAAAATTCGATTTTCGAAAATTCCAAGTTTGCAAAATTCGATTTTCGAAAATTCGAAGTTTGCAAAATTCGATTTTCGAAAATTCGAAGTTCGAAAATTCGATTTTCGAAAATTCGAAGTTCGAAATTTCGAATTTTCGAAAACCGAAGTGAATTTATTTATATATGTGAAGCAACTTTTAATTGCAACAAAACCTAATAGATTTATTAGTGAGACATTTTCTTTGTTAGGAAATGGTCTCGATAGTGTTAGCATTTTTGCTCAATCTTAAATTATATATATTTTATTATAATTTTATTACTGGTACTGATTTTAAAGCTAAGTAAACTTAGAATAATATCGATGTTGTTATGGACTGGAGTTGAATTCGGTTATCTCATCCAAAATACAGCTTAGCATTTAATAAACTGCTGTCAAATGATTTTTTTTTTTTTTTGGATTAAATCTTTTATAAAAATGGTATTTAAAAAGGCATATTTTATTTTTCTCTAAAAAATCATGGTACTTTTTCTCTAGTTTTTCTGTATATTTTTTTTACAATAAAAACAGAAAATAAAAACATGTGTTTACTTTCTCAAATTACAAGCCATTTGTATTATTTCTTAATAGAATTAAATTTAAGGACTTTTTATATATTCTTGTTATGTTTGTTAACATTTTTCTTGTATTTTTTTTTTTTTTTGTCTATTTTACTTTTAAAATATTATCCTTTGTTGGGGCAAAAAAAAAATATAAAAAAAGTTAATACGACGACAACCAACATACAAAACATATAACATAAAATAAACGTGCAAGTCAAAAAAATAAAAAAATTCTCGAGAGCATTAATATTTATGCTGTTCTGCTGTTATGTTGTATTGTATTGTAACACATACATACACACATTATATATTAGTAATTTTTAAACAATATGTTTGTCATAATAAAATTTTGTCCCTTATTTTGTTGTTGTTGGATTTTCTGCTAAATTCACTAGGGACATTTTTCATTTTGGTTTTTTTATATTTTTTTATTTTGTATTTTAGTTATTTTTAGTGTTGTGTCATTTCCATACATAAAATATATATATATTGTTTTTTTTTTTGTATTTCTATGTTTATTAGGGTTACCACCATTTGAAAATTTCAGAAAAAAAAACTCACGAAATCCTATTATTGGAGAGACACCCCAGAATATATATTAAATCTACTCAAGTTATTACAAAATTTTATTTAAGAAAATTAAAATTTTAAATTTAAGCCTGGAAGTGAAATTTTCTATGCTCATGAAAACTAACGTGAAAAAATTATTAAAATCTTTTATGGAGAAGAAAACATTAAGTAGTATTGAAAAAGTATTAAAAAAAAAAAAAGCAAATTGACGAATTTTTTAGAACTGAAGAACCAAAACGAAACAAATAAAAATGATCAAAATGTTAAAAATTCTACCGTGAAATAATATTTTGAATATTATTTTACTAGCGACAAAATTTTTACACTGAAAATTTTTCTTAACTTTTATCTTTGCAAAGTATAAATTATTTCACGAATGGTACTACAAATCGTTATTGTAATTTTTCACGAGAAATATTAAATTTTGTATGAAAATTTCAATTTCATGACGGATAGCATACTAAGGTTTTTAGGGTTTACACGGGGATATATAACCCTAAAATAGTCAATTTGCGGATATATAATCAGTATATTTTGTAAGACATCTAATCTGTTAAATTTGGATAGGAAATTTTCGAGCAAATTTGGGTTAAAAAAAATTTTGAACTTAAATTTAATTTGTGCGAAGATATTTATTAGTTTTAACGAATAATCCAAATATTAAACAATAATAATCTTTGTGAGTAGAAGACAGTTGAAAACCCTATAGTGTTTATATATTTCTCTGGTGTTAAATAAATGTGACTTTAACAACAAAAAAAACCTTATAATTTGTCTTTAAGTAGTTTTTCTGTAAAGAAAATAAATTTCAAAATAAGGATAAAAGTTTTATTTCCTTGTTCGCTCCACTTGGGAGGAGCATAGGACTCCTCCTAAGTACCGATTGACTTGCACTTGAAGTTTTTTTTAATATTTTTGGTATTGCAATCTGGACCCAACTAATTTTATATGGATTCCGAACCATTTAAAAATTTCTTTATAGTGAAGAAAATTTTTAATTGCAACAAGCTAAATGGCTTTTATTAAGTGAGAAATTTTGTTATTAGCAAATGGCCTCGACCTAATTTTATTACTGGTATTCATTTTAAAGCTGAGTAAACTTAGATCCAATATCAATGTCTCGGACAGCAGTTGAACCCAGTACCTAATCCACCATAGCTTAGTACACTACCAAATTATAATTTGCCAAAAAAATTTTTTTTTTGCCAAATGAAAACGGACGACCAGACGGACAGACAACACAAATTGCTAAAAAAAAAAAAATAAGAAATGAATAAATGATTTGTCGTCAAAGAAAAAATTGGACAAAACATTTACATTAAAATAAAAAATACATTAAATGTGATCTACTCAAAATTTCACTCTAAACACACACTTTTCATTTTATTAACCAGAAGAAAAAAAAGAAGAAGAAAATGAATGAATATTTTATTCAAAAAAGGATATTTTCCTTTTTATTTATTTTTGTGTTGTTCCAGACAACAACGTAACAAAAAATTTTTAACATTTTTCCGGAACTATTTTTATATAAAATGTTCATTTTTTTTTTACACACAATATACTCAATTGTCCTATTTTACACAATAGGACAATTGAGGATATTTCTACACAATAACCCCAATTTTTTTCAACATAAAAAAAAGGAGCACTATTACATACGTAAAATGGTTCTTATTACGTATAAGATTCATGGTTAAACTATAAGATTTCTTAGTTAAACAACTAAGTAAAACATTAATTTGGAAGTCATTAATATCTTTAATTTATCGGAGCAGTTCATAAGTTCCTGCACATTCATACACAACGACATATATTAGTGAGTCTTACTGAGCCAGAGTGTACAACTAATGATGGATAAAATATTATGGAGACTTCGATTTATGGAAAACAGAAAACAGTAAATTCAGATATGGGAAAAATTATTTAAGCTTGAAAAATTTATGCTCAATTGATGCTTTTTTTTATGGACAATAATGGGATTGACAAAGGAAGCAAGGAATTTTTTTTTTTTGAATACGGTGTCCATAAAGAACTTACAGCATGAACAGATAAAAATTTGATTGTAGATTGAAAAAAGGTTCATTTTGCATCCAAAATAGATAATTTTATGGAATATAAAAACACAGTGTCACTTCAAAATGATTAATGCCAGTATTTGTTTATGGCAAATAGCTTTTAAGTTTAAAATTAATTGAATTAAAAGAAACCAGTCTTTTATTGATATATTTAGCTTAATCTATTTGTCACAGTATTTCTAGTTAAAATATAATTTTAGAGATTTATATTTTTTTAATAGAATACATCTTGTACAATATTATTCATCCCTACTGATCCCTATTCTCCTTCTAAAAAAAAATTCTCATTTAGTAATTGAACTAAAATATCCTTTTGTGAAAATAAAAATGATATAAACATAAAAAAAATAAAAAAAAACAAATACTTATGTTTCGGTCAGTTAAGCAAACCTTATAATAAATATCCTTTTGAATCGTTTTGATATATCAAAGAAATTATTTTGTCCTTTTTTTGTAGTTCAAAACAAAAAGTACTTGACTAACAAAAACCAAAAAAAAATTTATGGTGACGTTATGATTATAATTCACAAACGTTTTTCAGGAAAATACACAGTGAAAATATAATGAAATACGACAAAAAACCACAAAGCATATCGTCTGAAAATTCACTTGGAATAGAAGCATCTATAATTCCCGAAAATGATTGGTTTGTTTGTCTGTTTGTTTGTAGGGAATCTGCTTATGCATAGATCAAGCCGCGTCACTCTAATATGTTTCGGATTAATGACGGATATATACTAGTGACCGGCGGTGGCTAAAGTGGTAGTGTACTAAGCTGTGGTGGATTGGGTACTCGGTTCAACTTATGTCCAAGTCATCGATGTTGGGTCTAAGTTTACTCAGCTTTAAAATGACTACGAATAATAAAACTGCTAGAAATGCTAACGGTCGAGGCAATTTCCTGACAATAAAATGTCTAACTTAATAAAAGCCATTTAGCTTGTTGCAATTAAAAAGTTTCTTCACTATGGTACGGAATCCATATAAAAATTAGTTGGGTTCCAATAGAATGTTAGAAGGAACCCTTAATGAGAAGGCCTTTGCCTGATTTGGGCTGTTGGCGCCATTGAAAAAGAAGTGAAAATATATTAGAATTATGTTCAATATCTTTAATGATCATTAATTTAGCTAATAATATTAATATTTATTTTAGGAAATCGAAATGTCATAATTAACTAATTAATTAACTGGACAATATATTACAAGTGGACGCAGTAAAATTTTCATAATTATTATAAACTTGAATATACATAAATTTTTTGGTATGTGAACATTTTGGCATAAAAGATTTTTATGTTTTTTTATATTTGTATTTGTGTGAAATTGAATAGATTTTTTTTGTACTGACTTGGTTTTTTTTTTTCAAACCAGACTAGAAATTTTCATATAACATACATTTTTTTGTTCATATTATGTTATGCTATCCAAAAAATATCATATACACATATATAATGTAAAGAATCCTTTGTATAATAGAAAAATAAAATTTCCCCAAAAAAAAAAAATACAATATAATTTATGTTAAAAAACCAAAATAAAATTCTCTTTTACAACAGAAAGAAAATAAAAACCAACCCCTCCCCGTTCACTATTTTCTTTAGATATGAACAGAAAAAAATTACGCGCCTAAAAGGTCAAAAGATATTATATTATATGTAAATATATATTTCTAGTCATTTTGGTAAAAAGTCCATAACTCAATAATTTGGTTAAATTGAGTTTTTCTTTTTTATGAAAATCAAATTAAATTTAATAATAAAAATAATTTTGTTATTTAAAGTATTTTTTTTTGCCAAATATTTTGCCATAAATTAAACAAAATTTTCCAATCTCATACAAAACTTGTGAAAAATTTTACATGAAACAAAAAAAAGTTGTTATGTAAAAGACATAACAACTAAATAAAATTATCCAAAAAAAAATATCTTATAGTTTCTTCCATTATGCAAAATAATGTTTTCAACATAATTTCATATCAGGATTAAAATAATTTTTTTTTGCAAAGTATAAATCATTTCACCGATTAAAACTGCTTACCATAAAATTGGAAAATTGACAAAAGAAAAGATGAGAATTTTTCATTTCAATGGGCCCCGGATATCATATTTTAAGCATAAAAGATAAAATTTACTTTTCTCCTTTGGAGTTTTATTCCAAAATTAAAATTAAAATTCACTTATATTCTTTTTACCAAATAACTAAAAAAAAATTTATACATATTTATGTTTTGAGTAATAGTTATACAAGAGAAAATTTATGGTTCACATATTTATTTAACTTTGAAAGGCCCCAGTCAAAAATGATCAAAAAAAAAATAATAAATAAAAATATTTTGGTGCTTTTTTTTTGGTGAATGGAAAGAAGCATATTTATTTTTTTATGTGTTATCAAAGAAAATTCGAAAAGAGCAAATGATTAACAACATATTTACTACTAATAATATATAATAATTTAATGTTTTATGTATATGGATCATTTAGACTTAATAAAATATATCTTATAAATTCATCATCTGAAAATAAAAATAAAATAACAATCCTCCTCCACATTGTGTAACCTACAAAAAGATCGTTTTATGCTGTTATGTTGTCTGTGTACACGGAAATATATAATGTTATGGTACCATTATAAACTTCTATATTATGAAGTGTTAATGATTTGTCTGACCGGTGTAATGTTTTGATTCCTTTTTGTGCGGTAAAATATAAAAAAACTTCCAAAAAATTGAATTAATATTTTTTTCGGTTAATCGGTTTTGGTTCTTCTCTAGCCAAACACAAAATACCCAAAGCTCTTTATACATATGCCCCAAAAAAAAAAACACCTGTAAGACTAGACTAGATCAAAATTATAAGAAATCATATATGTAGAAGTTTAAATTCACCCGACTCCATTACTGGATCATATTCTATTAAGAAAATATACTTCATCGTTTAGTTTATCGGGTAGAGTTGATCTGTAGACGGTTGCGGTGATGAGAAAAATAATTCTTGAGTCCGAAAAATCTGTTAGGAAATTACAGGTGTCCGAAGATTTAGGACATTGTGGATAATCATTTTCTGACAGATCTTTCGGGACGCTGGTACTTTTAAAGTAAATAAAGATAATATCTTTCATGAGGAAAGTATGGTGGAGTAAGATGTATTGTAGGAAGACATTTGTATTCAGCCACCAAATGAATGTTGTACATCGGGGTACACATCAATTGGTGATTTTCTTATATAAATTTCTAAATTTCTTTTATTGATTTTCTATTGAATAAGAATTTTAAGTCATTCCAGTATAAACGCTTCTTCTTTTTCTTCTCCTCTCTGGCGCTATATAGCTCGTAAAGAGTCTGGGGGCCTCCCTTAAAGGATTCCCGAATCAATTTCTTTTACTTTTGTACATTTTTTAAAAGAAAAAATCAATTAGTTTATTTTTATCTCTTTTTTAACACGTTGGCGGCGGACAGTACAAATTAGTTGTTGGAAAGTGAAGAGACACTTGATGTAAACCGGTCAATTCTAACGATAAAAGATTGGGGGTTTGGAACAAAATAATTTTAATTAATTAATAATATTTTAGGACAAGACGGTTATTAGCCGTCTTATAGTTCTATTTCAATACTTTATAAGGCATTTCGCGTCTGCATATGCCATTTTTACCAACTATTTGAAAAAAATTAAAGACGGCATTTCCCGTCGTGTCCATATATTTTCTAAATTTATCGCCGCGCTTGTCCACCAACGTCTTTTAACTGTACGAGTATCAATTTTTTTTTTAGGTGTTTTTCAGTTAAGATTAGCAATTATATAAATTGTCACTAATATTACGAAAATTAAAATATTAATAAAACCAATACAACAATAAAACTATTTTCTTTTTAATTTTTTTTTTTATTAATTTTAAAAAAAAGAAAATTTTACCAAAAAAAAAAAAATTTTCCGGTAACACACGTTTAATAATATTAAATGTGAAAAATTTCAAAAAAAAAAAAATAATATGATTTTTGTAATTTATTTATGTTTTTAATGTTAAAAAGTTTTCCTTTACATAAAAACCAAAAAAAAAAAAAATGAATGTTTAAATTTTCGTGACACAATTTCTTTTTTGTTTAAATTTTTTGTGAAAATGAAAATGTCAACAAATAACAAAAAGAAAATTTTTTAAGTTGTTTTTTTTTTTTTGGTTTTTGTGAAAAATTATTTATTTACACGTTTTTTTTTTGTTTTAAAAAAAAGTTTGAGTTGATTTGTTTTTTTTTTTTTTTGGTTTGTTTGTTCTAAAAACAAAACAAAGAATTTTTTAAAAATAGATCTTTTTTTTTTCCAAATTTCATTTATTTTTTTTTTTATTACTATTTTCTGTAATTTATTTTTAGATACACAAATAAATTTAAAAATAAAAAATACCAAAAATACCAACAAAAAAAAATATTAAATATTAAAATTAGAAAAATTCGGGTGTTTTTTTTGTTTGAATTCGGTCTTTTTTGGATTCAAAATTTGTGTACCAAAAAACCAAAAAAAAAAAAAAAATTAATTTTCATTTTCGAGGGGGCAAATAAATTAATTAATAAATTTTCTAATGTTTTTTGTTAAATGTAAATTATTATTAAAATTTGAATTTTTTTTAGTCATTTTATATGCTCAAATAATAATTTTAATTTTGCATAAAACTAACTACAAAATACAAATTATTTAAATCTATAAATACTGTTTATTATGTTGTATGGTATTCATCTTCATTTGTCCATTAACATAAAAATATGTATTAGATTGGGCAAGAAAAATTCCTATCGATACAACAACATTTTTTGTATTTTAAAAATTATTTAATTAATTCTTCAATTATAATAATTATATTGATTTTTTATTTATAACATTTTCTTAATTTCAATCTCCACCCATTTTTGTAAAACTCCTCCCTTTTGGGGGCAACAATTCTTAATGGGCTTTTTTTTTTTATTTGATCGTTATTGTTTTTGTTTTTTTTTTGCAGTGTAAAACGTTTTCCAGGAACCGGAAAAAAAAAAAAACAAATCATAAATTGGGAGAGTATAAGATTCTATTGCTCGATATATGTATTGGAAAAATTACCTAATCAAATTCGTTTAAATTTTGTTGTGTGTCAACTGGAAAGTATTCGTTGGCCAGTATTGAAAGTATTCGTTGGCCAGTATTGACAGATTTAGTTATTTAATTCTGGTGTCAATTTATCAATTTCTAATAAATTGACAAATTTTAATTTATAAATAAATTACATAAATCAATAAACTACCAAAGGAACATACATAAAAACATTTATTCTAAATTTAAATTTTAATAATTTTGAGCATTTTACATATATTTATTTATGATGAAAATTTTTTTTTAAAATTGTTTTGGCAATGACACATTTGTAATTACTATTGGCAAAATTTTTGGCAAAATTTTTTTTGCCAAATTTTTTACAAATATAAAATAACAACATTTTAAACGTGTAAAATTCATAATTGATTTTATTTAATAAATTCTATCTAATTATTTAGATAAATTTTTACCCTTAAACGAATATTTCTAAAAATTAAAATTACAAGAAAACGAATTCAATTTTTAGAATATTTTTTTTTTTCTGTGTACTACCAAAAAAAAAAAAATCAATTTGAAAATGATTATATTTAAATATAACATTACTAACAAAAAAAAAAATTAGGGTGACTGATATTATTTATATTAATTTAACCTAAATTATGCGGTCACATTATTAGTTTTTATTATTGTAAATATTATGAAATAGTATCCTTTGATTCACAAATATAAATATAAAATTTTAAATTCTTAACTTAAATTAATAACTGTACAGTAGACAATCAATGGAAATGATGGACAAATTTTCAGCTCGAAATCATCACCTGCAATGAAAATTATTTAGTTTACATATCTTTTTTGTAATGGTTTGAAGAACGTTGTAATTCTTTTACGTTGAAATGGTTTGAAAAACCATTAGAAAAACGTTGAATTGTTTTGAAAAACGTTGTAATTTTTTTTAAAAAACGTTGTAATTGTTTTAAAAAACGTTGTAATTGTTTTGAAAAACGTTGTAATTCTTTTGAAAAACGTTGAATTGTTTTGAAAAACGTTGTAATTCTTTTGAAAAACGTTGAATTGTTTTGAAAAACGTTGTAATTTTTTTGAAAAGCGTTGCAATTGTTTTGGAAAACGTTGTAATGGTTTGAAAAACGTTGTAATTCTTTTGAAAAACGTTGTAACTGTTTTGAAAAATGTTGTAATTCTTTTGAAAAACGTTATAACTGTTTTGAAAAACGTTGTAATTCTTTTGAAAAGCGTTGTAATTGTTTTGGAAAACGTTGTAATGGTTTGAAAAATGTTGTAATTATTTAAAAACATTTTAGAGAGAGTCTACTGTATATAAATAATATATTTTGTATTTGTTTTTTATTTTTGTTTTTTTTTGAAAAAAGGACACGACAATATTTATTATTACATAAGTACTTAAAGCAAATAAACAAATATATTAAAAGTTAAGAAAAAAAATATATCCCTTTTCTATTTTTATTATTATTATTATTTGCTGTATTTTCCTTGTTTATTATTGACATTGGGTACACTTAAATTATAAATTGATCCTACTATAAACCGCAAAAAAAAAAAAAAAAGAAAAATATACTTTGGGGTTGGTTAAAAAAAGAGATCATTCCGCGGTCCTATATCTACAAAAATGATAATATCACATTAATATTATTCGGATTATGAATTCTTTATAAAATATACACAAATACATACATAATTTATTATTATTATTTACCTAATATGCATATTTTATGGTGAAATAAAAGAGTTAGTGATATAGTCAATAGTTATAAAATACAACCCTTTTTTCATTTTTGGGAATATTTGCATTTTTTTGTTGAAATTTATGTTTGCATACATTTTACAAGTGGAAAATATTAATATATATTATAACGGAGATTCATCTACAAATTACGTCTAAACACGTTCAATGTCATATTCTTAGTAAGGGGTGTCTATGAAGGATCAAAGTCTTGACGGGGTAAAAATGATTTTTGTTTGTTTGAAAAATTGAGCCTTTTTTTTTTTGGTGGCGAAAGCTTAAGAATGGATTGATTGAAATCTGTGGTGTTGTGGAGACCGATTATCAATCATTATAATTCCCTTGCTAAACCTAACCTAACTTAAAAGTTAGATGGACTTGAACGACTCTAAAAATTTCACAATATAAAAATAAAATTTATTTCTTCATAATTTGGCTTTATAATCAAGCTACTGGCATCTTAACTAATCCACCACAATAAACTGAACAGATTACATCCGTTGATCTGGTATGATGACCCACATTGATATGTTCAAGAAGTTTAAGATTTTTAAGAGAATCTTATCTATCACAGAGTAAAACCTTAGCAGCTACTACACAGATATAAGGACTAGACCACAAACGCTGTGAACCTGAAAAGGTGAACCTAGCATGGTGTCAGTTCAATCCATATGGAAAATGAAAAAACACGAGATAATACAATGAACTAAATTGCGTTTATACCTCAGCTATGCGGAGCAGGCATGATTCCGTTTTAATTCATCTATAACAGTATATGTAGATACAAAGTTCAGCTTCTGGGATGACAAGGATTCCTATGTATTTATTATGTAAATAAATTGCATTCCACAATAATAATACAACAAAAAAAAACTGTTGCCAATTCAATTTATCCGACAAAAAAAAAAAAAAAAAAAATAGGGGGGTGTTATTTTTTTAAGTGTATGTTATTATAACGGAAAAAAGAAAAGGATTTATTTTTTTTTATTATTATTATTATTTACATATAATATTTATTCCTTGTTTATATTATTTGCGATTTGGTTTATGTAACTAAACTAACATAGTTATCTTTAAGATAAAAATTTCTTTTGAAGTATTTTTTTCATATTTACATTATATGAATTATTATTTTGTTATTGAATCTCTTGTATTTTCATAGAAAATATGTTAATTTTATAACAACATATAATATCTTTATGTAATATATTATTGTGGAAATTTTTTAATGATCCATTTATACATATATTACTTTAAATTATTTATATTAATGTATATTTTATTTTTATGTTTTTTTTTGTTATGTGCTTCTGAGCTATCTTCTACCCTTTTATAAATTATTAGAATCTTGGATGATATTTAGATTAGACCTAATATTTGTTCCGGTTCACACAGGTTATTAAACCCTGAACCCGCTAAATCTAACAAAATATCTAAGCGAACCGGATTTAAATTTTTAAAAAAAAATTCTATTTAATTTTAAAAGTATAATAAACTTGTAATGTCAGGTTAAAAAGGTCTGACATCTCAAAACTATAACAAACCGGGCCACAAATAAAAATTATTTAAAATGTTCACTACATCTGTCTCTTAGTGGATTTTTAGTTATTATATCCCTTTTTGAATATCAGAAATTTTCCTGCTCCAGTTTAAAAAAAAAAAAAAAGGTTTTATTGATTTGTTTATAATGGGGTCTGCTGGTTAGAGACTCTCAAATATATTCTAAGGTTGGTCATCTCTGATCTAAATAAATTTTGAATTTTCTATTAGAATTTTTTTTTTGTCAGTCCTTTTTTTGACTGACAATTAAATATTCGCAAAAAAAAAAGGACTTAATAATATCGTGAGTGTGTAATAAAATACCTTGATAAATACTTTTATTGTCTGATTTAAAATAATGATAAGAAGTTTGTATCTGAAAAAAGTATTTTGCCATAGATTAGATAATTTACTGGGTAACAATTTATTTTAATCAATTAAAATTTATAATAGAAATTTTTGAAATTTTATTAATCTTCCTAAGATTACCTATTAAAATTTCACCTATGAACGAGGGATTTTTTTTTTTTTAAGGACTTAGGAAATATTTATAAGGACTTAGGAAAAAAAACAACAACAAAATAATATTTTTTTAAATCAATTTATTTTGATTTCCTTTTTTTATATAATTTTAATTTCCTCAAATAATAATTTAAAAATAATATCTTTTTGCCATTGACCATCCATACCTCACCACCGCCATAAATTTTAATATAATTTAAATCATAAAATCTTATTTTTAAAGGGATCCACAATTAAAATTTTAACATTATTAAAATTTATATATAAAATCTTATATAAGGGATATGAAATTTATGTTTTTATTTATGTAGTTTTATTAATAAAATAGAAGAAATATGACTTTTCATAAATTAATTTATATAAATTGAATTTTACTTTCTAGAAAACTATCTTAACATATATCTATGTATCTAATATATACATAAATTCATTGAAAATAATTTCCTTTTATTTTTTTTTTTTATAAAAAAATAAAATTAATTACATATAATTGAATTTTCTCTATTTTATGGAAAATTTATATAAATTTTCGAAAATATGATTTATTACAAAAAATTGTTTTTTTTTTTGTTGTTGTTATTTTCATAAAATTAAATATTTTATGTTTTTTTTGCATAATATTTTGTTTTTTTTTTTTTTTTATTATTATTATTATTATTATTATTATTAATTTATTTTCAGCAGTATGTCATCAAAACGTAAATCACCTCCAAATAAATTTGAAGGTAGTGGTTCATCAACAGCAACAACAACAACAACAACAACAACAGCAACATCAACAACAACATCATCAACAACATCAACAACAACATCATCAACAACATCAACAACAACAACATCATCATCATCAGCATCATCATTAATAACAACAGCAATAACAGATTCAATTATAACATTAAATAGTAATAATAATAATAATAATGTGAAGGAAATAGAACAAGATATTGAACAAAATGAAAAATCATCATTATTATTAATATCAACATCATCATCAGCATCATCAATAATATCTGAAACAACAAATATTAATAATAATAATAATAATATATTTAATTTATCATCAGAATTATCATTAACATCAACATCTTCAACGAATTTAAACAATAATAATAATAATAATATAAATAAATCAAATATTAATGAATATAATAAAACAAATCTAATATCAATATCATCACCATCATTATCAATATGTATTGATAATAATGAATATATTTATAATAGTAATAGTAATACTAGTGATAGTAATAGTTGTGAAAATATAATTATAAATAAATTTAATAATAATAATAATAATAATAATAATAATAAAAATTATGATAAAAAATTATTAAAATTAAAAAAAAAACGTAAATTAAATGAATTAATTAATATGTCAAATAATAATAATAATAATAATAATTATAATACAAGAAATAATTATAATAATAATAATAATAATAAAAATATAAATAATAATAATCAACAAGAACAAGAAATACATAATAATAATAAAATTGATAAACCATCATCATCATCATCCACATTATCTGAATTAAATAAAAATAATAATCAATATTTAAATAATAATAATAATAATAATAATAATGAAAATATTAAAATATTTAATAAAAATAATTCAATAATAAAACTTGAAACAATATCATCAATAAATAATAATAATAATGATGATGATGATGATAATAATAATGAACAAAGTGATTTTAATAATTTTATATTAAATAATAATAATATTAATAATATTGATATTAATAATGATGATATTATTAATAATGTTGATAATTTATTATCAATTAATTCATCAAGTACAATAATACCTAATGATGATAATATTATTAATTTAAATGATTTTAATGATAATAATAATATTTATAATAATAATAATAATAATAATAATACTAATGAATTTATAAATATAAAATCATCAACATCACCATCATCATCATCATCATTAATAACAACAAATGATATATTAATAAATATTAATAAAAATAATAATAAAGACAACAAAAATAATGATTATGATGATGATCATATTAATATTGTTGATAACAATAATAAAAATGATAATAATGATGATGATGATGACAATGATGATGATGATGATGATGTTGATGATAATGAATGTAGTAGTATAATAAAAAATGATAAAAAAAAAATTATTAAAATTAATGATAATCATAATGATAATAATGACATTAACTGTGATATAATAATTACAAAAAAATTAATGGATTTTAATCAACAATTAATTGATTTAAATCAAATCAATAATAATAATAATAATAATAATAAAAATGAAAATAATGAAAATATATTTAAAGATATTAAAAATGAAGAACAAGATAATAAATTAATTAATAATAGTAATAATGATATTGATGTTGGTGATGTTGATGATGATAATGACGATGATGATGATGATGATGATGATGATGATAAAATATTACCACCATTAAAACGATCAAAATTTAATAACATGAATAATAATAATAATAATAATAATGAAATATTAATAAATTCATTTAATAATAATAATAAAAATAATCAATTAATTGATAATTTTTATAATCACCAACAACAACAACAAAAATTAGAATCAAATATTAATATAAAATTATTAAATAAGAGTGATAATAAATTAGAAATTGGTTTAAATTTAATTAATAATAATAATAATAATGAGCATTTATTAAATTATAATATTAATAATAATTTTAGTAATAATAATAATAATAATAATAATAATAAATTAAATTTATCATCGCCATTATTAAATGAAAGTCAACAAGAACAACAAATAAATAATATTAATAATTATTATAATACAAGTACTAGTACAAATAATCAATTTAAATCTAATATTAATAATAATCAAAATAATAATAATTTTAATTCATTATCAATATTTGAAAATGTTAATTTATTAACTGGTAATAATTTAAATAAAAATATTGATAATAATTTAAATAATGATCACCACCATCATCATCATCATCATCATCATCAGCATCAACAACAACAACAACAACAACAACTACATAATAATGAACAATATTATAATCAAAAACAATCACCATCATCATCATCATCATCATCAGCAGCAGCAGCACCAGCAAGTGGTATTTCACATCAACAATTAATATCAACATCAAAACGTACTATGGATGATGTTGTTAAACGTTTAACAAATAAAATGCGTACTAATTCTGTAACTGATTTTCACCAACAACAACAACAACAACAACAACACCAACAACACCAACAAATAATAGCAAATTCACCAAACTTAATTAATTATAAGTGAGTATATATAAAAAAAAAATTAAATGAGTTTTTTTTTTTAATTATTATTTTACTTTTATTTTAGTTTTACTTCCATTTTTTTAAATATTTTTTCGTTTTTTATTATTTAAAAAAAAAAAATTAACACTGTTGCAACGCGACGAACACATTTACTGCCAAATTTTTATTTGTATATCAGAAAATGAATTTTTTTTAATAATGCACACCTATATATTTTATCAACAAATTTTATTTATCTGCTTAATTTTTTTTTTGCACGCTCACACTTTAACTCATTATTAGTGAGATATTTTTTGTCATTGATCTCCTCTGTTCATTGGTAATTTAGTTCATTCCTAAAAGCTGAATATAAGCTTAGAACAAAATAATGGAACGAAATATCTCTCTGAGTGTAAATATTGTTTAAAAAAAAAAATTATTGACTGTTTAATGTACTTTTATGAAAATCCTTTATGTTACACCACTTAGCCAATTTGTCTGTCCGTTTGTTCAATTATAATTTTCAGCATAATTAAATGTTATTAGATAATTTATTGTAAGATATTTGCTTTTTTAACTTCAACATGAATATTAAAAATGAATTTTTTTTTTCGAAAACATAGTTTTACAATTGGAAATGCAATAATTTAATACAGTAAAATAATTCTTTATCAAAAAAAACGATGTAATTAGTGAATTTTTGTTGTGTACTACCACAACTGTATAATATCTAAATTTCAAATTATACAACAGTTATGATTAATCCATAAAATTAAACTAAAAACCCACAAAAAAAAAATAAAATAAAATAAACCCTGACGTATGAATATATATATTAAAATGTCCTAAATTAAACTGATTTATCCGGTTAAATAATTTGTAAAATATTATTTATTTCCATCAAAAATGTTTTTTTTTTTTTTCAAAAAAAAAAAAATTATCTATAAAAAATTAAGATAAAATATCTAAAAAAAAAAATTTTCATCAATTTTATTTTATAAATACCGGAAATATAAACTTCTATAAACCGGACATTGAATTTTGATAATTTCAATACTGATTTAATTTTTTTTTTTTTGGGTAATAATCTATAAAAACAAACCCCACCAAAATAAAAATAATGTTTTTGAAAATTTTATTATATTGAAAAACGAAAATAATCATAATAATAATAAAAATCTATAACACTACTACACTCTTCTGTGTCATAAATCATCATAAAAAAATTTATGTTATCCTTTTTCTTTTGAAATTAGAAAATTGTATTTAGTTTATTTTTTGGTTGTAGGCGGAATTTCCATATTTATGTACAAAAAAAAAACACAACACAAAAAGAAGGATAAGAGAAATTTCGTCTTGTGTCTCAGTTTTGTGGGTGTGTGTGGGTTTTGTTAGAGCACCATGAAAAATAGGACATATAATATAAAATATGCTTTAAAATATATCACTTTAATTATTATATATCCATACATGTTCGTATTAGTATAATCTGTAATTGCACAATAGTCTATTATCAAACAATAGCCTCAATTAGTTTAGAAATAGCTTCAATTGTAGTTAATATATTTTTTCTAATCTTAAAAATTTACATTTTACTAGTTATTTTGAATTAGTTGGATATATTTCGGGTAGTCGCATACTTAAGCTTAAATTTAGACTAATATTGATGCCTTGTAATTGAAATCAGGTATTCTAATACACTACAGTATAGTAAACTAATACTAAATAAGTCACCGCTAATCTGCATATTGGTATGTAAAAGGATTTCTTATATTAAGATAAAAATCGGTGGACTATTGCATTTTATCTTTTTTTTTTTTGATAAAATCTTAACTAAGCCATGGTTTATAAAGTTTGGTTGAAGTGGTCTGTCTTCGACTGGATTTTGTTTAAAAATTCTAATTTTCCAATTAGAGCCAGCTCGTGATGTTTCAGAGCGCCGTACCGTGTCCATGGGCTATTTTATGGCTAGATCGTTAAATTTGCTTAGATAGCAGCTTTGTAGAGAGCTCAAAACGGTGATTAGGAGAGAAACGGTACCAACGCATTAATTGGAACCTCATGACAGGCAGTTTGATTAAACATTATTTGTTATAATTTTTATTATAAGAATAATACGATGAGATAATCTTTTAAAACTATCCTGTAATGACATAGTCATGTCAG
This sequence comes from Empis livida, assembly GCA_963932195.1. Classification (NCBI taxonomy): domain Eukaryota; kingdom Metazoa; phylum Arthropoda; class Insecta; order Diptera; family Empididae; genus Empis; species Empis livida. Next base: position 1,089,785 of record OZ010650.1, read on the forward strand.
TAATGGGGGGCATAGAACAAATTCGTACTATCAGTTCAGGTATACCGTTCAATCAATCATGTCTCCAGGTGTACAAAAAAAAAAAGCGAACAATATAATAGTACAATTAAAATGTCAGATTGGCAAATATCTTTAGCAAAATCAATGTTCTAGATGCGAACTGGCTAGACACTAGATCATTCCGGACTCACATTACTGGTCTTGATGGATCTAGTAAGTCATGTACAACTCTTTCTGTCAAACTACAGTTCATGAGAGATTGGTGGTGGTAAACAAAAGCTACTTTTACTAACCACATTAGCTTCTGACTAATAATTTTTTCTGGTATCCCTCTTTTTTCTTTGTAGTTACAGGTCTCCAGTGGACCATTAATATCCAACTTTCGTAATTTAATATTAGCCGATATTCAGTTTGTTTTCAATATTTCCAAATATATGGAAGAATATATATCAGGAGCTCCCCAAAATAACCATTGTGACCAAAATTTACCTATTGTATGGCATCCTAAAGATCTTAAATTTCACATACGAAAGTTAGATTGTTGATAAGCCTGAAGATTTAGAAAACCAATTAAGTGCTGAACTTATCTAATATATTGAAATTTAGATAAATCTCATTTTAAAAAAAAAAAAAAACAATGTATAATCGAATTTCAAAACAACAGCAACAAAAGTCATGTTATTTTTTTTTTTGAATTGAAATTAGTAGTCATTATTTTCAGTTATATATTGCTCGCCGTCATGGAAACACGTGTTAAACTAAAAAAAAAAAAAAGAAATTCTATTCTCTTAGTTTTTTTTTTCTAATTTTAATTTAAATTTCGTGAAATTCTAAATAACTTTTTTTTTTAATAAACTTTTTAAGTGATTTTTTTTTTTAGTGATTTTTTTTAGTGATTTTTTTTTTAGTGTTATTTTTTTGGATTTTCATAAGAAATCTAAATTGTTTTTAAACATTGTGGTAAGCTTTTAATTTGGTAATTTATTTTTTCAAATAATTATTTGAGGTTTTTCTCAAAGCCTACGTTGTTTATTTTCAAAAAAAAAAAAATATAGTGATGACAAATGGAAGTTTTCAATGTTCACATTTAACATTATGATGAGTAAAAATATTCAAATTAAATTGTGTACGTTAATTATTTTAACTATTCAATTAATTTTTCTTATTTTGGTCTAATTTTCTTCTAACCAATAAAATATAGTTTATTATTCTCAACTGATTAGTTACTTCTAATTATTTATAGAGATTAGTTTTTAAAAATTTTATTAAATGACATTTCTAACAAAATTTCTATTAAATTTACTAATAATAATAATAATTAATAAATTAAATAAATATGTTCCTTTCTACCCTGAATAAGTTTCTGAAAAATATAGAAATATAAATTTTAAAATATTCTATACTCTTTAAATTGCTATTTCAGGATATAGGATCTAAGTCTAATTTCCAGTATATAATATTTAGATGACGAAATGTCTTAAAAATTGAAATACAATTCAAAATAGAAATTTTAAAGAGCATAGAATATCTTTAAATTTAAATGTTATTTGTGATTAAAAGCTACACAAAATTAATTTTCAGTTGTTGGACATAAGTAATATATTTTTTTGTAATTGAACTGTCAAATAATATTCTTTTTCTTAATTATAATTTTCATTGTTTTTTTTTGGGTAAATTGGGTAAAACAGTTGATATGAATTACAGCAAAATTAAAAAAAAAGGCCCAACCAACAATATTGAACTTTTTTTTTAGTACAAATTGAAATTAAAGACAAAATTCATATTGAATTGTGTTTGGGGGCGCTTTAATTAATAAATTTTTTTTTAATTGTGAATTCATTTCATAATTTACATTAAAAAAATTATTAATTAATAGTGAGTATAGAAATGAATTAAATTTATGAAGATTCTATACGTTCATATAGAGCCCATTTATAATTATTTAGTTTCTGCAAGCTAAATTTTATATGTTCTGTTCAAATTTCATATAATTAATTTCTTAATTTCAATGTTTCCTTGTTTTTTGTTTAATTTGAAAAAAAAAATATTTAAATTAATTAAAAATAGGAAACATTGAAATTAATTTTTTTTTGTAGCTTTTAATCACAAATAAATTTTCTTATCAAATAATGATTTTTTTATTTTTTTTTTTTGGGTTTATGTTATAAATATAATTCGCAATATGATAACATAATTTAACACTAGATTTGACAGACATTTATATATGGTTTTTTGACGGGGTAACATTAAAATGCATTTATTTTTTTTCTGTAATTTGTTTCAGGTAATCCAAAATATTTTATTTTGAATTTATTTTAAATAAATTTATTGGTCTTTTTCATTTAACATAAATTATATTTAAATTAAATTATCCTTAAAGGATCTCATAAAATTTCTATTTTACAAATTTTTGAACTTTTAACTATTTTACAAATTTGGATTTTTAACCCCCTCCGACCGACCATTACCATAAAAAATCAAATCCACTAAAAATATAAATTTTTATGGTAAAATTATTTGTGTCATAAAATTTTCTTGTTGTTGCACATAAGTAACATGGAATCCACAAGTATATATTTCTTCCAAAAAAAAATCTTAATTATCCAATTTATGCTTTCTAAGAAACGTAAGCATTTTAATCTGTTTTCATATTTTCTCAAAATTTTCATTTCGTTTCATTCGGCCACATTATAGATAAATGATTATATATTTTCTAATTTTCAATTGGATCCTTTCGGTCGTCGTATTTCTATTTTTTTTTTTAAATGATTAATTGTAAAATTTACAATTAACCTGAAAAAATAGTAATGTAAAAGTAAAATGGTTGGATGTGGTGGAATGGTTTTGGATTAATAAATGGATTAACATATTTTGTATAAAATAACTTTTTAAATATATAATCAGTAATCTGTATTAAAAGGGGAATTTTTGTGTAAATCTAGTGTTAAAACATAAATTTTTTTAATGTTTTTTTTTTTTTTTTTTGGTTGTACATATTTGTGTATTGCGCTAATAAATTAAATCTAGAAAAAAAAAAAAATATGTAGGTCAGTCGGTTATTAGTGACAACGAAAATTATATTTAAATTTAATTATATATAAATTTTTTTTGATTAATACGTTTTTTCTATTTGTTAATAAATAACACAAAAAAAAATCTAGTAAATTTCACTCTTTTCACTTTTTTGGTGTTTTTGTGTTATCACTATTTAGTTTTTTTTTTTAGTTTTAAATCACAAACACTTTGAATCAGGGTTAAAAACTAAAATATACATTTTTAAAATAAATTGATTTTCTTAAAAATTATTTTAATTAATGAAATATGATTTATCTTGTCTTCCAGTACTAATATTATTATTCCATTATTTTGTGAACATTTACCAAAAAAATTAATCACAAAATATTTATTGAATTTTGTGATTTTTGTATGACTTGCACTGTAAAATAGTACTGGTGATTTATTACTAGAATGGTGGAAGAATGACATTGTAAAATATATATGTATTCGCAAAAAATATTAATCAATAATTTTCGGAAGTACTTGTTGTTATTTTAACAATTTTTTTATCTAAATTTAAAGTATTACATAATTGTAATTGAAATCTGAGCTAATTACCATAATTTTAGGGTCTAATATCAAAATGAATCTTAAAAATTATTTATTATTACAGAATGTATTTTATTGATGATTGTTTCAACCAAGATTTTGTTAAATGGTAAATTCGGAAAAATATCACAAAAATAGCGAATCAAATTGCTGAAGGTTTTACAAAGTCACTTGAAAATTAAATGGATGAACAAATGAATATATATTTGAAATGGAAGTGTAATGATATTTATTCTTTTTATACATAAATTTGTGTTCGATTCAGAATTGTTATCTCCACATTTTCTCAATTATCAGATTGATTATCACTTGGAAATTATATTCTATAACATAATTTCTTTTAAATTTTCTTTAAAACAATTATTTAATAAAAGTATATTAAACAATTTTACGCTACACCCCCTATCAACCTTTTTTTTGTTTTTACACAACCTTGACGTTTTTTTTTTTTTGAATTTTAATAATTTTTTTTTTTGAAACAAAAAAAAAACTGTTATCAATAAAAAATAAAAAAAAATTGGGTTAAAAAATACGCAACAAAAAACCAAAAAAAAAAAAAAGGCTCGTGCCTTGATTAAAAATTTTCTTATAACAATAAAAAAAAATATGTTTTTTTATGTTTTTATGTTAATTTTTTTGTCTGATTTTTTTTTTTTTTTTTTTGCAGTTGTAGTGAAAATATGTCACCATCAAGAGTAATTGATTATGCAACAGCAGCAGCAGGTGCTGGCGGAAGTTTACAAGATAAAGAACGTAAATTAACAGCAATGATACGTCAATTACAATTAATTCGTGAAGGACTTTTAAATCAAGTTAGTTAATATTATTATTATTTTTTTAAAAAAATATTTAAAATTAAATTATTTTAATTTTAATTATTTATTTTATTGGTTTTTATTAATTCCAAATATTAATCAAAGATAAAATATATAAATTACAGTAGACCACCTTTAAAATATTACAAAATAAAGTTTAAGTCCGTTTGGTAAATTGAAATTTTCCAATCATTAAAGTTTGTTTGTGCAACAATTACTGTGTGAAAAAACTGTGTAAAAAACCATTAGCCAAAAATTTGAATTTTTAAATATTTTCGAATTTATATACAATTTCCAAAATATAATTATTGTAAAATCAATAATATTAGTGAAATTTTTACATTGAAATTATACTTGAATTAACACGGTTGGTGTGATAAAAAAATAACTAAATTATGAATTTATAATTTTTTATGTAATAATTATATCGAGTGTTTACTGTATTGTATTAATTATATTAAATATTTAATTTTTCTATATTAAATAATATTAAGTGATAATTTAACAAATTCAGTTTTTGTGAAAATTCGTATTATTCTAAAAATTTTGTGGGAAATTTGCCAAAACATAATAATTACTTTTTTTTTTTTTTTTTTTTCACTAAACCATCCAATCAACAAATTGACAAAAAAAAATATTATAATAATATTTTTGGGGGGATAAAAATTTTAGGAGGTGGAAAATTTTATGTGTTGTTTTTATCAGAAAAAAAAAAAAATCAAAATAAGAATTTAATATCTAAAAACTATCACAAAAAAAAAAAAAAAAAAGTAATTATAATGTTTTTGGCAAATTTCCACAGAAATAAAAGTCAAAAAAGAAAATATATTGAATGTGTTTTTGGAATAAACTCATAATTATTGGTAATCTCTAATAATCTTTAATAATAATTCAGTTTGAATATAAATAGGGGAAGTTTATTAGCTATCAAGTTTTCCGTTTCCCATCAACAAGAAAATTTATATTTATATAATTTTTGAAAGTGTTTGGTTGCCAATTAAGGTTTACTATACATAACCACAAATACACAATAATTTTTTGTCAATCTTTTGATCAATAATCAAAGAGCTTAGTGGATAAAAGGTGACAAGTGACATTTTTTTTTTTTTTACTCTGTAATGTAAGAAATTTTCCGCAAAAGTTATTTAGGATTTTTGGTAGAATTTTTTTTTTTTTTTGGAAAAATTTATTTATTGCCAGAAACTTATCTAAAAATTCTGGATTAAAAAAAAATTTTTGCCAAAACATTTTAAAATAATTTGTCATTACAAATATTGTCATAAAATATATTAAGTCTTTAAAAATTTATCAAATCAATGTTTTATAATAAATCAATCTTGGTATTATGTTGTTTTTCATAAATTAAATAATGTACTAAAATTTAAAACTAAAAAAAAAAAAAACTTGATAATTCAGTTTTGTCAAATTTATCATTGACAATTTGTCAAATTTTATTTATTTTTGATATATGAAATTGACAAATTCATAAATTTTAGTTTACGAATTAATTTAAATAAACCATAAAGAACATAAAAAAAAAAAAAAATTAATTATTTTATATGAATTTTAATTATGACAAAATTTTATGACAATTTTATATGACAAAATTTTATGACAATATTTTTTTGGGGAAATTTTTTTATTTTAAAATAAATTTTATTACTAATATTATTATTATTATTATTATTATTATATTATAAAACGGTCGTTCTAATTTCTATCCATATGCAAATTACGTCTAGGAGATACGTCAAAATGTTAGTACAATTTAAGATTATGAATTAATGTTTCTGATTAAAATGTTACCGTTCAATTAAAAATTTTAATTGAACGGCGAATATGTTACATCAGAAAATTAGTTTAGCCTTGATGTTGGTAGAAGTACACCATTACCAATATGAATTCAAAATAATAATAATAATAATAAATAAATAAATAAATAATTTACGTATTTAAATTTTTACGTGCTTTGGTATATAATAGAATTTTCTAATTTTTCTCATTTTTCTCGTATAATACACTATTCTTTGAGATAATAATAATAAAAAAAAATATAATTTTCTTTCAATTTTCTTTTTTAAAAGGAAAATTTTTGAAAGAAAATTTCTTTTTAAATAAAATAAATTTAATAAAAAAAAATTTTTCCTGAAATTTACCTGTGTTAATAAAATGTTTTTTTGTTCTTTTTCTTTTCTTCCTTTTTGTTGTTGTTGTTGTACAGAGAAGAAAATTTTTTAATTTTCCTTGTAAAAAAAATTTTTTTTTTATTTTTTATTTTATTTCTATACAAAAGCATAATAACAACAACAACAACTACAAAATGAAAAATGAACAAGAACATAATTTTACTTTTCATAAAAATAGAATTAAAATAAAATGAAATTTTCATAATTTTTATCATTATTTTCATTATCTCTTTGGTGTATTTAGGAGGGTGTGTGTGTGTGTGTGTCTGTAGCTGTGACTGTGTCTGTATATGAGTGAATATAAAAAAAAAATTCTTCATTGATAGAATTAAATTCTTTTGTATTAAATTGGAAATCTAAAAATATAAGATTTTTGCTATCCAATATTTTTTTGTTCCCCTCCCAATTTTGATGTCACAACACATAAAAATTATATCATATTATATTTTTGTTTCATTTTGCCATTTTCAGCATTACATTTATAGAATAATAATTTTTTTTTTCATTACATAAATTTAAATCCTTATACGTGTATCTTTAATATTATAGGGGAGATCTATTAAAATTATACCATATTTATTAAAATTATTTTCGTGAAAAAAAAAAAACGACACGATTTCCTATACGACACGAATTCCTACAACACGACACGATTTCCTATATTCAAAAATTTCGATATTTTATACGTTTAACACGGTTCCCGTATTTCCCGTCAAAATGATATTAATTTACCATTTTAAAAACTGTATACAGTTTTTTTTTTAACCCGTACGCGTATAAAACATAAATTTACATAAATTGACTACAGTTTACTGTTCCATTTTGCCCTGACTGAAATAGTAAAGCCAGAAAATAATTTAACTTTAGCTTCTTTAACTTCTTGTTATACGATTTTTGTCTAACATAAATTTCGAGGCAATAAAATGATTTTATAAATATAGTAAGTGATTTTGATCTGTGTGGTCAGTTAAACTGAATGGATTCTATTGAAAGTAATTATCTAAATTGAACTAAATATGAAATAATGATTTAAAAGATTTCATTATAATTCTTAAATAGACCCCACTTAGACGGTCAATTAACCTAGATTAGTTCACTTTTAACTAATATTTTAATTAATAAGATTTTTGTAAATTTTTAACTTTGAGTTAATTAAATAATTGGAAATTTTTTTGAAACTTTAATAATTTTTAATATTGGTAAATCACTTTAATATATTCACTGAAATCACTGTACAAAAAAAAAAATACGGTTTAAGACGACTCTACCCTATACATATGTGTAATAAAAGCTTTATTATTATTATTATTATTATTATTTTGTTGTTGTAAAATCTATGAACGTTAAAATTTTTGTGTGTTCCAGATCATCATTTTGCCCCCACAAATATTCTACTAGAGATCAATCATGTTGCGGTTAAATAATTTTTCACGCTTATCATTTTAAAAAAAAAAAAATTATTTACAAGATAATCGTAATTGGTTTTGTTGTTGTTGTTGTTGTAGATATTAGAAAATTATAAAAAAAAGATTATTATTTCTAGCATATTTAAGAGAAAAGGATAAAATATCCTTAATTACTTTGTTGTAATAATAATATTCTTTATTGTAATTTCTGCAGCTGTAAACTTTTATTTTTTTTACAAAACTTACCAATGTGAAATAGATAGCGCACAGAATTAATAGATTTCAGTGATTAACCTTTTTTTTTTTTGGGTTACAGTAATTTTTTGAATTGCATTTAATTGATAGATTATTCATTTAGATATCTTATGGCCAGAAAAATCTGTCATTTGTCTTTACAAACGGGGGTAACCCAAGGGATAATTTAATTTTTCTGATAACATTTCGTACAGAGTCGTTTTTTTTTTTTTTTTTTTTGGAAATTTTTGTAGTAATTGCATTCTGTGACTGTTGATATTATTTGTCATTTTGACAGAATATACATAATTTGTTCTTATTAATTAGGATAACAGACTAATTGAAAATCATAAAGCGGTAGATGATTTAATTAGCTATTAAAATATAAGATTTATAAAAATTTCTGTTTAACCAAATAAATTATGGATAACCGGAAGACGAGAACTAAACAAAACTAAATATTCTAGAAATACTTAAAAGTAGATTTTGATAGAAAATACCTGAACGATATAAATGGCAAATAAAATCAATTAGAAATCTTTTCTAATTTTGTAGAAAATTTATATGTAAAAGAATCATAATTGTGGATCATTGATTCCAAAAAAAAAAAAAAGAATAAGAAGAAAATCTAAAAATTTACCAAAATCAGCAATAAAATATTATCCTTAATTTTGTTATTTTATTTTGGATTAATGTCCTGAAGGAATATTTGTTATTTAAATCGTGATATGAATTATAAAATGCATATAAATATTTATATTGTATAATAGATTAAGGGTATCTTGTAAGTTAAATTATTTTTGTAGTAAACTATAAATACCTTAAAGATGGTTAACGTTAATTTTTTCATTAGTTTTCATAGAAAATATATTAGTTTTATGTAATATATAAGATTATTATGATGTAATTTAACTTAGAAATATAAATTACTCAAGATTCAACCTAATTTTCCTTTATACAACGATAATGAACTTTCACAAAATAACTAACAGGACCAAATAATTGTCGATTGGTTAAAAATTAGAGTACAAATTAGAGTATAATTCAGTTTGGTTTCTTTAATCAAAAAAACCAGTAATCAGTCGACAAAAATTGCAAAAAAATCATACAGGAATTTTGATAATAATAACTGAATCCTAAAGTTTCATTAGAAGATCAATCAATTTTATGATTTCGTATAAATGATCCTTTAAAATTTGCTTAATAATTCGGTGTGGGATATGGTTAATCGTTGATACTGTTTTTTTATATTTTTGAGCTTAGCTTATGGACCTTTGTAAGGTAATTTTATAATAAATTTATTGTGAATAAGACGGGAATGATTGGAGGCAGAATTGGACGGGCTACGTGATTTTATTTATTTCATCTTAAATATTTAGGATATCCCTTCTACAAAAATCATTTTAGAAAAATTATTTCATATTTTTCATCACCACCGCCCACACCACCCCAACCATTTTATATATTTGTGTGTAAGTCTGAACCTGGATCTCTGTTTTTTTTTTTTTTTTAGTGACCAATTATCATATACATGTATATATAAAAGTAGGTGTCTTTGTGCACCAACCTTTTTGTTTTTTTATTTTTTTTTATGTTGCTGTGTTAACAGAGTTTTGTCTGTATATATATATGTACAAAAAAAAAAAAATTATATAGAATTGTTATATAGATATATATGAACTTAGAAGATACACAATTTGCAGAAAATGTTTAAAAGTATATATATATATATATGTACAAATGTATTTACCAATCATTTTTAAGTTTTGTTGTTGTTGGTTTTTGTGTAAAACAATTGTAAAATTATAACAAAAAACAGTTGAAAGAAAGGTTGGTATATAAAATTCTATGTCTCCGCCTTTTTTTCCGGTTTATTTTTTTATTATTATTATTATTATTATTATTATAAGGATTATAAGGATATTTATATAAATCTTTGTGCTTTGTGTTAAATAAGATTTTTTTTTTTTGTTTGTTATCGTATAATCCGGAAAATTTAATTTTTCTTTTATTTATAACAAAAGAGAAAAGATCCAAATTCAAAATTTTTCCAATTTTATTCCTTTATATTTTATATAAAAACATATATCCTTATATACCGTATCATAAAATAATGAAAAAATATATAGAAGCAGTAGGGGTTTAATGACACTAACGCCCACAATTAACTAACACCCACAAAACAAAAAAAAACCCAGGCCTTTTTTTAGTCTTATTTCTACCAAACAAAACAATTTTTTTTTTTTTTTTTTGGGGGGGCAATTGTGTAATTTTTAAGCCCAATGAACAAAAAAAAAAATGTTTCATTTGCCCAAAAAAAAAAAAAAAATTCCAAAATTTTGAGCAAAGATCATTTGTAAACTTTTTCAAAAAAAAGGATATAAATTTTGTTGGAATTTTATTGTGTAACAATTTAGTTTATAAAATCATTTTATACTATCAAAACAATCAGTTAATTTGTTACAGGTTTTTTTTTTTACCGGTTTTAATTAAAACCGGTTTTAATTAAAACCGGTTTGATAAATTCACGACCGGTTTTAAACCGGATTTGATAAAAATTTTTTAAGTTTATCTTAATTCGTTTAAATCAATTAATCTTTTGTAAAAAAAAAAAAAAAATTTTCCTCCATAAATTTTGTTGATATCCTGTGTGTGTGTGTGTGTGTGTGTACGGTAGAAATTTATGTAAAATTATGTATAACTATAGATATAATTTATGTTTTCCATTTAACAGAAAATTAATTATTATTATTATTGTTCTAATTGTTTTTTTTTTTTTTTTTGTGCATTTAATATATAGACAAAAGGATATGTTACAAAAACAACATTATATACATATATTTATGAAAATATAAAATAAAGAATCCTTTATCCTAGTTTTTCATTTAATACATTAATACAAAAAAAATAAAAAATATTTAAAAATTGTTTTTTTTTTTCAACAAATATTTAATACAAATTGTGTTTGTTTATTATTTATATACATATATATATATTTTATACATGTGTTTGTGTAATTGTCAAACATACACAAAACATATAAAAGAACCTTTAAAAAAAAAAAAACAAAAAAGGATATAATAAAAAAATACAGCAGCAGCAAAAAATATAAAAAAAAAAAAAAAAAATATCCTTTTTATTCGTGATATATGTTTTATATGTCCTTTCTCTACTATATTTCTATTATAACTGTAATATATATATATATAAAGATATGTATATATGTATATAAATAATTTTTTTTTTTTTTTATATAAAACAAAAAAAAAACAAAAAAAACAAAAAGGATATTTTGAAATAAAAGCATAACAAAAGCTTCCTTTCATCTTATTTTTGTTGTGTTGTGTTGTGTTTTATATATATATATTTGTTGTTGTTGTTGTTGTTGTAAATATCCTTTTTTATTGTATACCAAAAAGTATAAAACTTTTATTGCATTCATGTCCTTTTTAGAATTTTTTTTTTATTATTGTCTATCTCGCTCTTACAAATATAGGATCTTTGATGTTTTTTTTTTTAACAGACCATCACAATTATCCCACACCCCCTTTTTTTTATTTTTTTTTTTTTTTTTATTATAAATCATCATCATCATCAACATCAACATCAACATCAACATCAATATTCACCTTACTCAACTCCTTTTTTTGTTTTTGTTTTTTTTTCAAAATTAATGTAATATGTCAAATATACAGTTAGTTCAATTTAGGATCGTTTGTTTTGTTTTTGTTGTTTTTTTTTGAAGGAGGGGCTGTATGAGTGGAGGGGGCGTAAAATATAATTTAAAATAGAAATTATTATTATTTTGTAAAGAAAGTAAGAAGAAAATAATAAAAAAAAATATCTTTTAAATAGTTTTTTTTTGTGCAATGCTATCAAAGCAAAGTGTGTTATTATATACTATTATGTAATGTGAATAGAGAAAGAGAGTATGAGAGAGAGAGAGAGAGAGAGCATATAGGTAATTTTGTTTTCCAATTGGAAGATTCTTTTTAAAGGTTTTTTTTTTTTTTTGGTTTTTTTTGGTTTTTTTTTTTTTGGTTTTTTTCACGAATTTATTGGAAAGAAAAATTAAAAAAAAGGCGTAAAATATAACAATAGATTTTTTTTTTTGTTATATAGTATAATTTAGGTGGGGTGGGAGGGAGGCAGGGCGGATGGAAATCGTGGTCTCATAATGGTCATATAAACATGTATAATTATTAACACTATTAATTATTGTAATTTAATACTATAAACATTAATAAAAACACAAAAATCCTAATCAATTCCATTAATGGATCTTAGTTTCATTTTTAAAGACATTTTTACCTCATTCGAATTTATAGTTGGTTTTATTTTATAAAATATTTTGTAAAATCAAACTAAAATTCAATTGAAATATTCAACTAGAAATAAATATGATCAAAATTATATAAACTTAAAATTTTTATGCGAGAATTCACACAAATTTTAAGTATAAATTCATTTAAACACTTTTTAAATTGTAATTTAAAACTTAAAAACTGCAAACTCCTGCACTAGACTCTTATCAATTTTTGGGGAAATCCCCGGCAGTTATGAATCAGTTTAAACTATGTTACATACATGTTTTTTTTTTTATTTGTTGTTTGTTAAAATAAAATTTTTATGGAATTAAATTCCAATCGCGTAAAAAAAAAAAAGAGCGTAAGTTTTTTTGTTGAATGGCGTGCTTTAAATAAAATTTATGCGTAAACATTGTTGAATTCAATATTACACAAATTAAATATTAATTTAAATTTTATAAAATGAAATCAATTTTATTAATAATAAAAAAAAAATTATATTTTAAAATTTATTTAATTAATTTGTTTTATTGAATAAACACTTTGTTAATTCTTAAGTGCGGACTGAACATAAAAAAAAAAACGGCTTATAAATACTTTAATAATAAATTCAATTAATTTTTACCCTAATCGTATAAAATTTATAATATTATAAAATATTATTATAGAAAATGTAATGTAAATAATTTCAATTTTAATTTAAATTTAATTTAATTTAATTAATATATTTTATTTAAATTAAATTTTAAATAATTCAAATAAAAATATGGAAAAAAAAAAATATAACATTTAATTAATTTAAATTATTTACTTATTCTAAATGGATATTACACTTCATCAATTTATATAAAATATTTTAAATTATTTAAATTTATAAAAAAAAAAAAACCATATTTTACTATTAAACTAAATGATATACAATCTTTTTTGAACATATCTACCGAAATTTTCTTCATATTTCTTGTTTTAATTTAACACCGGATTTTTAAAAGAAAAATATCAATTGACATTTCAGTGTCTCATTTTACACGGTTTCAATTAACAAATTTACACGGTTTCAATTAACAAAAGTTCTAAGATTTTCTTCAAATTTCTTTATTCTTTAATTATTTGTTTCAAAAAAAAAAAAATGATTTCCAAAAACCAAAAAAAAAATTATACGAAATCAAAAAAAATGAAAATTAATTAATTTAATAAAATTATAAATTTTCATTAAAATTTATTTATAAAAAAAAATACTATAAATTTATAATTTTTCGAATAAAATTAATAATTTTAATATATTTTCCTTCAATTTACAAAAATGTTGCACAACATTATGTTCTAGACTTATGTTGCTGGTTTTTATTGTTGCTGGATTTTATTGTTGCTGGTTTTTTTTTTATGTTGCTAACTAATTTTTATATATATATGTATTAGTTATATATAAAATAATCAGCAACATAAAATTTAATATTTATTTTTTTTTTATAGGAAGAACTTAAACAACACAAGAATATTTTGTGTTCCGCGCGCGCTCCATAAAAACAACTAAAACCCAAAAAAAAACATACAAAACACAATAACAAAAAAAAACACAAAACATAATAATAGAAAATCTAAAAAGATTTAAAAGATACAAAACAAAAAAAAAAAAAATATATGTTTTTTTTTTTTGTTTTTTACAACCACGCCCTTTAAGCTCCTTTTTTTTTTTTTTTACAGTTGTTTATATACTCTTTCTATCCCTATATACACCAACATACATACACAATATAACATATAACACACCCACATTGAAAATAATAAAATTTTGTGTACACAAAAGGATATAAATAATAACAAAAAAAACATAAAAACATAAAAAAAAAAAAATTTGATTTTTTTGGTGTTGTTTGTTCCGTTCGTTTTTCTGGATGGATGGAAGAAAAACAAAAAAAAAAAAACAAAAAAAAACAAGGAAGAAAATATGTTTAAATGAAAGAAGATTTTTTTTTTTTATGTTTTATGTTGCTTATAGATACAAAAAGAAAAAAAAAAAAAATGTTTTTTTTTTTTTTTTTTTTTTTTTTTTTTTGTTGTTGTTGTTGTTGTTATGTATCTCTCAATAATGTGTGTACATGCATGTGTTTTGATGAAGTAGTAAGTATATATTATATATTCTCTACACATAATAAATATTTATGTAAATGTTAACAAAAAAAAAAAGAAAATTTAATTTTTTTTTTTTTTCTGAAAAAACAAAAAAGATACTCTTATGCACTTTATGTATCTGGAAGAAAAAAATAATAAAAAAAAAAACCAGTAAAAGAAAAATATAAAAAAAAAAAAAAAATATATACATATATATATAATAACATAAGAGATACATATTATATCTATATGTTTTTTTTTTTTTATATATGAGAAATTTTTTTCTCTTGAGCGCACCATTATCATCTCTATTCAACATTCTTTTTGTAGTTTTTTTTTTTTTTTGTTTAAAATTATTTTTGTTTTTTTGTTGTTTTTTATGTATAACATGTAGATACATAAAAACCATTTACTACTGAAGAGATATTATATATCTTTAAGATATATCTTTCTCAATAAATAATATAAATAATAATACTTAATAATATAATATGTTCTGGATGGTTTTACGTATATAAAATTTAACAAAAAGAATTTTTATGTATATTTGTGAGAAAAATAATAAACCACTCCTTGTTCATATATCCTTTTTTTTTTTTGTTGTTGTTATTTATATATTTTAAAGATACAATCACATAAAAAAAGTATAAAAAGTTTTCTTTAACAGAAGAAAAATATAATAAATTTCAGTTTAAAAACAACAAAAAAAAAAAACAAAAAAAAGGTAGAAAAAAAAAAATTATGTTTTAAGGTGTTTTCATATTAAATGTATCTATATGCTTTTTAATGTATATATACATATTTTATATGCTTTTTAAAGTATATTATGTAAAGTAATATATATTTTTCTCTGTAAATTTGGTTTTTTTAGAAATAATTTTTTTTAAAAAAAAAAATTAAATAAAAAATTATAGAAATTAAGAAAATATTTTGAATTCATTGATAATAAATTGGATTAGAATGTATCTTATATAAATATTATAATTAGTAAAATTATAAAATATGAATATTATTGGTTTTGGTTTTTATAAAGACAGGTTAATAAATTCATTTAAAGATTTCAGAAATTTATCTTTAATTATGATTCTCTATCTAATCTATTTAATTTTATTAAAATTTTATTTATAACAATTATTATGTTGTCAAAATTATTTTCATATCTCATATTTTCATATCTCAAAAAAAAAATAAACATTATTAATTATCAACGACTAAATTAATTACTAGTAATTCGTAAAGATTTTAATTCATAAATTTCGTATCTAAAAGATTAAAAAAAAAAATATTTAAAATCTTAAAACTTAAAATTTTCTTTTTTTAAAGAGATTAAATCATGTTGATTCGATCAGATATTTTCTTACAAATCAAGAATAATATATCATAAATTCACTTAAGAACTTTTAGGTATTCTGTGATGAGTTTCTGTCTGGAAATTGGTCAATTTTTATTTGGAATATAATAGTTTTGTCAAGTCCTTTTTTTTTTTAATGATAATCTAATTTATTATAATTAATTTATTGTGCAAAGATTTCTGAAAAATGAAATTTTTAACAGTCTTAAACACATAATTTATACAAAATGAAAATAGGAAAATAGACTAAATAATATCGTTGTAAAAATTTAATTTATCATTTTTTAATTTCCATTTATATAAAATAGTTAATTTACAAATGATTCTGGTTATATAAGTATAATTCGATATGTATAATGATACTATATAGACTAATAGATACTTATGCTAACATATACTATTAGATATTTATGATAAAAATAATAATAATAAAAAAACGACTAGTTTGAACCATTTTATAACGAAATATTTATTCTTTTCCGTCACAGAAACAAAAAAAATTATTAGAATCTTTTAATTAAATATTTTCTCAAATATCAGAAACACTAAAAAATTAGTGCTATTTAGATAACTCTTCCCTATTTAATTGTTTTGTTTTTTTTTTTACCCCAATCAGAAGTGTACACATTAATATTTTTTTTTAGATCCGTACTAAAACACAAAGATAACATAAAATAATATTTTAATTGGACAAAAAAAAAAAAAATAAAAAACCCCCAGAGGGCACACAATCATCATCAGATTCGTATAATATCTAATTTGTATATAAATACAATGAAAAGAAAATTCGAAATAAAATTTTCATTATATAACTATTAATATTTCATAAAATTGGTTGGTTCATTTTAATAACATTTATCGTTTACTTTAGGGGGCAAGGGGGAGAGTGTATAATTAATTGTATAACAATTTTTTTTAAAATCAATTCACATTGTAACTGGCACTATGCTTTAATCTAGGCAAACTCTAGCATATATTTTGTATATTGTAGACTAAAAATATCTTGAATTTTATGAAGAATTTGCTAAAAAAAAATGATAAATTTAATTTTTTTTCTGCCCAAAAATTAAATAATTATTGTCAGAAAAAAAAATTTGATCATAAAACTTGTTATTATAGCTTGTAAAATATTATTAAGATTATTAAGATATAGAATAATATTTTTTTTTTATGTTCTTGCCGGTGGTTATTGATTTATATAATTGATTCGTTACAAAAATAAATTTGTCAACAACACACCAGCAACTGGACAACTGAATTTGTCAATTTATAAATTATATAAATTGACAAATTCAATTGTCCAATTTTGGCAAATTATAAATTGACAAATTCAGTTGTCCAGTTTTGGCAAATTGACAAATTCAGTTGTTCAGTTTTGGCAAATTTAATTTTTGGCAAAGTCAATGTTAAATCAGAAATAAAATTGTCAATTATTTTTTTTTAACATTTTTTAGCAAAAATTTCTTTATTGCTTATAATTAAATATAAATTTGTCATAACTATATTTGGTAAATATGAATATTAAACATATTTAACAATTGAAATGATATCGACTAGTGATTTAATGGTTAATTATGGTTCAACATTCGTCCTAGCCATTAATGTTATTTTAAATGTGTCGTGAAATTGTAATAATCGAAAACATTTGCTAACAATAAATTTCAAATTATTTAATCCAATTAGCTTATTGCTATTAAATTTATTTCACTTATAATGAAATTTATGATTTGACAAAATTTATATTTTAGAATTAATTGCAATAGAATGTAGTATACAAGTGTTGCTAGGTACTAGATTTGGGCCTCTACTATTCCAATTTTGGGACTCGTATAGTTTGAGAATCGTTCAATAAGACAAAATATAAACAATCGAAATCTTTAAATGTCAAATATACAAAATATATAGATATTATGTTTTTGGCAAATTTCCATAGAATTTTATGATCTACGAAACAAAACAAAACCAAAAAAAAAAAAAAAAATTAAATGTTAAGTGTTTTTAACATAAATAAATTCTGACAAATTTTACAAAAAAAAAAAAAAAAATTTTCTATTTCCATATTTTCTTTTACATAAATTTGTATATTAAATATTTATTTATATGGGATAATATACCGCTATATATGAGAATAATTAAATATTCATTTTTGAATGTATATTACACATTAAAGATACAACATAAAACACTCCCTCATTATTTTAAATTGTTTGTTTGTTGTGTTTGCAGTTGTTTTGCATTTAACAATTTGAAAATTTTTTGTAGATTCTCCTCCCTTAAACAAAAAGGGGGAAAAATAGAACTGTAAATTAATATAATTTTTTTTTATCTCCTCTTTCTTTATTAAGCTTAAATTTTGTAAAAAAAAAAAATGTATCTTCGTTATGTTTAAAAATAATAAATTTTAATTTCATTTTCATTTTTTTTTTTTGGGAAAATTTCAAAAAATATAATTTTTATCTGTTCGAAAACTAATCACATCCTCCAGAACAATATCAATTTAAAGTATTTGTTTTAAGGCCTTATGAATTTTCCGATGTTTATAACATTCCATTTATAAGGATTTTTAGGATTTTGTTTACCAACATTACAAAAATTGTCATTACAAAAATTTGCCAAAAAATAATATTTTACAAATTTAACTCAAGAGATTAGATAGACAGCTTACAGTACTGGTTTAAGGTTGTCAGCTAAAAATCACACTGGTCTTACATTGATTTTTTTTTCAAAATTCTTCTTCATGAAATTTTTGAGCAGATGAGGAAGGGATATCCTAAACTTAAGTAGAACTATTACGTTAGAAATTTTATGGTGGCTCAAACAAACGATCTGGATTCAAATATAATGTACTAAGCTGTCTTGCCTTCATTTCCACATATTTTACAATTTTGGAATAAACCGATCTGTCGGAATTCGTTTATCGAAACGGAGCAGAGAGATAAAAAACTTTGTGTAAAAATTTTTAAGAGGAAGAAAATTTTCAAGCCTTGATACACGGAAATGTATATAATTTAAAATAGAACATTATTATCTATAAAAAAAAAAGATTTATTAGCATATTTATATAAATAGAAAATATACAAAATTGGGTATGATATGCCAAAATTGTCATATTTCTCTTAAAAAAAAAAATAATATGATCCTTGTGAACATTTTTTTTTTCTCCGCCAAAAATTACACAACAATTTTACATTATTATGCTAATAAATTTTGATTTATTTTTAGAATGAAATATATAATTTTATCTTATGGTTAATATTTATATAAATATATAGCATCATAAAAATATTTTACAATTATTATGTATATAATACCCACTTTATAGCCTATCCTATATAATAGTTTTTATTCTCGTGTAACTATTCAGAATTATTTTGAATTAGAATAATTGCTCTGTTATAAGTCGGCTCCAAAAAAAAAAAAAACAACACGTGACGTTTGACAAATTTACCACCACCATTTTTACTCTTTTGACAGTTTTGCAGCTGTCAGAATATGTAACTGTCTTTTTACAGTTTTTCAGCTGTCAGAATTGGAGTTTTTTTTTTGTTAGGTAAAAGAATTCTGGCTGGATGTTTGTCAAAATGAATTGTTCTGTTCAAATTAGAAATTAATATAAAATAATTCAGGTATACATAGGAAAATGTAATAGGTACAATTTATGTTAATTCTCCCCTATATATAATTTAACACATAAAACTAAATATAGTTTTATAAAAATAAATAAATAATAACCAAAAATACTACAACAAAAAAAAAAAAGAAAATTTTCAAAAGATTTTTTTTTTTTTTATGTAATCATTAATTTTCAAATAATTTTAATGTTTATTTTATAGATGAAAATCCGCCCTCAATCAAAAAAATTTATATTATTTAAAATTTAACACATAAAAGGATAATAAAATTTATATATATCTATATATTAATGTTTACATATCCTTTTTTTGATTTATTATATAATAAATTAGTCATAAAATAACATAAAATTATATATCTATGTATATATATAGATAGATATGTTTCAGAAGTTAATCATATAATTGGGAAAAAAATATTTTTGTTTTTTTTTTGTGTAAGAAAAGGTGATGCCATTTTAAAATTATAATTTTATCATTTTCAAGAAATTTTCCGCAAATAAACAAATAATTTTCTCAATCTTTTTCCCTTATTTATTTTTATATACATATATATATATATATATATATATATATATATATTAAATATAAATAGTACAGTAAAAATCAGTTATATAATTATATTTTTCATATCCGGTAACCGCATTAAAAAGAAAACCGTTTCCGGTAACCGCATAAAATATTTTTTTTTTTTTTTTTCTATTACGTTAATTAAAATTAACAAGAGGCCTATAACAGTAATTCAATAGAAAAATAAAAAAAAAATATCCGTTTACCGGAAAATATTCATTAAATTTATCCGTTTACCGGAAAATATTCTG
Organism: Empis livida; assembly: GCA_963932195.1. Classification (NCBI taxonomy): domain Eukaryota; kingdom Metazoa; phylum Arthropoda; class Insecta; order Diptera; family Empididae; genus Empis; species Empis livida. The sequence goes on from OZ010650.1 coordinate 1,110,255, forward strand.
CGCGATTTAAACAAAAAAAATCTATATACTTTTTAATTCTACAGAGAATAGACATTATTGGATTTTTTTTTGTTTTATTATTATAATAATTGATTTTTTCCGTTTGCGGTAATTGATTTTTAATAATAATAATAAATCCGGTTTCAAGAAATCAAAAACATTTACCTAATTATTGTTAATAATGATTTTAATTTATTTTTATTTAATTAAATAAAATTTCTTATTTATTATTAAATGAAATTTTCTGGAATTCTGAAATTTTTATGTTTACATTTATCCGTTTACCGGAACAAAAAAAAAACAAATTACAAAAATATTAAACCGTTTTAAATGTAACAAGATAATCTTTACCCGTAAATATAGCTTATTTATATTTAATCAGGTTTCAGTGTCATATTTTCTTTGTCCAGTAACACTGAAATCTGATTACGATTATTTTAATATTGAAAAAATTCTATATTAAAATAACCGGAATTAAAATATTTCATCTGTTCATTATAAATGATATTGACTGTATTTTTATATTTTATTAAAAATAGATCCTTACTTTTAAATATTTGACAACAGAAACACAAGAAAATACAAAAAAAAACTCAAAAAGAAAATTTTCTTTTTATAATAATAAAAAAAAAAAGTAAAATGATTTGTGTTTTTTTTTTGCGGTAGAAAAAGTAATGCTAGCGGAAAATTCTCTTTAAAAATACAAAAAAAAAAAAAGAAAATTTTTTATGTGAATTTATTATATACACAGGAAATGATCAAAGAGATTTTCCACATTTTACCTATTCTTTTTTGTTTTTGTCTTCCGTTTTTTTCTTAAATGGAAAATTACTTTTTCTTTGCATTTGTGTGTGTGTGTCTGTCTGTTTATTTATTATTATTATGTAAAAGAACATTTCTTTAATTTTATTTAATAAAATCTTCATAATTTAAAAAAACCCAGGTGGATTTTTTTTTTTTTTTTTTGGATTCGGAGTGGGTTAAAGTCGCATATTGGAAATCAGGGATTTTTTTTTTTTTTTTTGACCTTCTCTCAAAAAAATAAATTTAAAACATTATAATAAAATTGTATCTTTTAGGTTTTTTTTTTTCCCTAAAAAGTATCTGGTTGATATCTTAAATTCAAAAATTTAAATTATCTAAACTTTTTAAGTTATTCCATCACGAAATTTCCAAATTTTGTGTGATTCATTTTTAACTTTTCATTGGATCACCTTTTATGGGTGTGTGTGTGTGTGTGTATCTTATAGCAAATAACTGAGAAAAAAAATCTTATCGATAATTTTTTATGTTTTTTTTTTGTTGTGAAATTTTCTTTTTGATGATTAGCCAAGAAAGATTGTTTTTCCAAAACACAAACAACCAATTTTTTCATCACAAATTAACATAAAATTCATCAAAACAAAACCCAAAACCCAAAAACAAAAAAAACCTTTTTCTAACAAGAAAATAGTAAATAAATAAAAAAAGATTCGTTTAAAAAAATTAAAATAACATAACAACAACAACAACAAAATTTAGGGTTGAAAATACACAAAACGGAAAAATTGATAGATACACAAAAAAAAAAAAAAATATGCTTTTTATTATTTGTGTGTATCTTATAATAAAATATAATGTTATATACTTAAGACTTGAATCTATTTAATAAATACGTATTTAACGCAACATAATAAAGTAATTTAGTGCTTTTGAACTTTTCCATTTAATTATCTTAATTACAATAATATACATAGATACACAAATACATATTCAAAAAAAATTTTTACGGATATAAATTAACATTTTTCATTTGTTTATATTATCTATTTTTTTTTTTTATTTTTATGTATTTGTATAGTTTTTGTTGTTGTAATATTTATGTTTAATTTATAAATTATGTTATATAGAAAAATATATAGGGGAGAGTTGGACAAACATTATATATCAAATAATTTATATATTTTTTTTAAGGTTTTTGGGAAAAACATAAAAAATCACCTTAAAGATTATCATTAATTTCATAAATGGACCACAAAAAAAAAATACCTGAACTAATAAACTTATTGTATTTTTATGTTTTCGCCTATTGAAATAAACTTAATAGGTAAACTTAATTCTAATACAAAGTTTAGGAGGATATATTGCCTTTTTAAGACCAAAAATTCTTGTATGAAATAAAATTTGTTTGAACACAAAAAAACAACACCTATTCCATTCCCGAAACAAAAATTAGCACCCTATTTTTACTTAATTATTGTGTGTAAAAAAATCTTATAGTCGAGTTAAACTCACCCACGTTCAGACGGCGTTAATTCTGTGAACTGTCAAAAAAAAATTTTTTAAAAATATATGAAACTATATAGAATCATATAAGCGGTCAACAGGCTTTCCTAAAAAAAAAGTTCAATTCATTTCTACTTTGAACGGCGTCAATTGATATTTTGAAATCGTATCTTTAATGTCAGAAATTAAATCATAATTTAAAAGTTTGTGTTTGTGTGAAATAAATTAAAAAAATTATGACTTTTGTGGAACAAATTAATTGAATTAGTTAGAGTTAATAAAATTTTATATGAAAAATCATGCAACTGGAGTTTAAAATGAACGGCGTTTAGTTTAACTACTTAAATTAAATGAACACCGTTGGGACACCGTCAATTTTTATCGCCGTCGAGTTTAACTCCAGTATTAACATTAATGTTCAAAATATATTAAATCTTTTAGATTGATACGATTTAACAAAATCAATTATTATAATAAATTGTACAAATTTTTTTTTTTCTAGGAAATTTATCCTTAATATTAAATAATTTTCATAGTTTTTCTTATATTTAAAATTTTTAATTATTAACTAAAATTGGTAATAATTTTCTTTTTCTTTTTCATTTCAGGTAAGTTATTGGAAATTTTCTAATTAAAATGTGTGTGTGTGTTTTTTTAAAAAAAAAATTATGTTGAATACAATTTTACTGACCCCAGCATTGGTGCGGGTAAGTTAAATTATAAATTAATGATTATAAAATTTAATTTTGAATTATTATAAAATTTTGAATGATTATAAAATTTAATTTTGAATTTTAATCCAATCTGGATTTTATAAGTTTAAGAAAAATCTATGATTAGCAATGGAAATTCTTTTGTAGAGGTCACTGTCACTGTAACATTCTGTGTAGTAAAAGATTGAAAAAATTTTGGTTTTTATATTGCAACATGACTTATTCCAGAGATTAACTGGAATTACAGGTTTTGTGATTGGTGAACAAAGTAGATTAAACGTTTCGTGGGACCTTATGGTCTAGGTTTCGCACCGAAATTTTGTAAAAAAATAATGGAATGACCGCTAAACTAACCAAAGATTTTGATAAGAAATATTTAATTCCGATTAAATCGCAATTTACGCGGTAAAATAGTATACTTTTCAATCAGTTAATCGCAGTTAATTCCATGAGTTAATCGCATGCTTGATAAGGATTTTGTATGTTAAGAAATATTCTATTTTTAAAGAAACTACTGTGTTTAAACCTAAAATTGATTTCGTTTATAACACAGAGACTGCATTACTCAGTTTTTAGATATTTCGTAAATGTGTCAAAAATTTTTTTTAGTTTAAATGTTATAAACATATAATTTAGAGAAATTTCATAAAATTGGCTAAGTCTTAAACTTGTCACCCGAATTGGTTAAAAAAAACAAAACAAACAACAACAAATATTCTACATAATACAATGTGACACTTGGGGTAGCAAGTAAGTTAATTTCCCAAAAATTTAGGATAAAACTGTGTTACATTAGGTTTTTTTGTTTTTAAGATTATAATCTGGTGGAAATTAGCAGTAATAAGTACATAAGTACCTATGTAATAAATCATAAATACATAAAGTATCTCAAAAAAAAAAAAAAACTAATAATAATCAGTATTACTTATCAAATATTTAATTATTCATTTTGGTCATATTCCCATAATATTGTCTCTTATAATAATAATAATACACTATTTTTAACCCACATCACCACACAACAAAAAAATAAAAAGGATATTAAAAATATGTGTTTTTGTTTGTATGTATATGTGTTGTATTGTATTCATTCCTGTTAACATATTGTCATAAAAAAAAAAATCATCAAAAAAAAAATAGTATTATAAATCAACATCATTATTGCTAAAAGTATGTAAAAGGACTTAACTAACAAAACAAAAAACTAGTGATAATATACCGTTAATAATATAAAGTACATAAATTTTTAATATCTCGCATAAGAGATCTCGAAATTATGATAAGAACTTAATGCTGTTTTTTTTTGTAGATATTACAAAAATTATGATAATAATCTATATAATAATATTTCTCGCTTTCTCTCTCGCTCTCGCTCTCTCTCTCTCTCTCTCTCTCTCTCTCTCTCTCTGTAGTAGTATCTTTTAATTATATACAGTACACTCGCAGTTATATTAACAATCTACATTAAGATCTATAGTAAATTTCTTTAAGAGTTTTCACTGGTGTGGTTTGTTGCGGTGGGAAGGAAGAGAATCTATGTTGTGATAAATATTCTACATTACTTACCAGACACTAAAAAAACCATCAGCGATACTTATTTACTTAATTAACTGTCGTTAAAGGCCATTAGAACTAACTTATCTCAACGTCCATCTCCACAGTCAACTGCCTCCTACTTTTTCCGGTTAATTCTGAAAGTTTATTCTGGGTAACCTTAGGCTGGGATTTGCCTATCTTTCTCTTACTTACTGAATTAGATTGGATGAATATTTTTGTGAGGGTGTGTTGATTCAATCGGGATGACATGTCCGATCCATTGTAACCGCTGTATGCGAAAAGGTTTAGTCTTACCATTATAGCTCATATATAATTCTTTGGTGAATCTTCTCTTTCTGTACCCAATATATGCAGATTTCCATTGAAAATCTTGCACAGAACGTTTCATTTAAAAATTTTAAGTTGGTAGCGTTCATTTTACATTAGATTTTCTTGAAAAATGTTTTGACGGTACTGTCGTCCTCAATCCAAAACTGATTATTGTTGTTATCGGAGAGGTCGTATTATATGAAATTGTTTTAGCTAATTATTTATAAACAACAACATTCAATTTGTACAAAATTAATTCAGTCAAAGTATGTCATGGAACTGTTAACTTGTCACAGCATAAACGTATCTATATGAATATTTCTTTATGAAAAATCTCGTTTTTATAAATTATATTTAGTTTTCATATTTACCTATTTAGAGTTCATAAAATTACGAGTGTACTGTGTAATTGTAATGAAAATTATTGTGTTTTTTTTTTTTTTATCTTTAATATTTTAGCATCAATTTTCTATTTATTTAATCATATTATCATATCCCAATCTTTATATTACATAAAATTGTCATACGGTTTATTATCTTCTGATTCTGATCAAAAAAAAAAAAAAATTGTAATTTGTGAATCTAAAAAGTTTTATGTAGAATTATTAGAAATATATATGAATTATACAGGGTGATATAAATTAAATAATTTGTATAACAAATTCAATAAAATTGCAATTGGACCAACAAAAAAATTAAAATAAACACTTGATCCCTGAAAATAATATTTACCTGGATATTGGTATAAATTTTCTGAGACCGATACTATTAATACTGTAGGACATCCTATGCCTACTTTTTAATTATAGCCAAACCGGGGTGGGACTATATTGGCCAATTTGTGAACATATAGCCAAGCCATATAGTTATCCCTTACAAACAATTCTACCACAATTACAAGGAATCAAACCTAGTAGAGACAATAATACAGTCTGTATGCAAGTGTCCTGTACTTATCAAGTTTCTGTACCAGCAAGGATTAGAAACTGATCTCTGATAAAATTACTAGTTAAGCGAACTCAATGTAGTAGCCAACGGACAGGATACGGTTCTTGAATTTAACTTACTGGATTCAGTTAGCCTGTTTAAACCTTAATCAAGACCGGCCGGGGGCGGAGCATGGTCTCAAAACTGAATAGAATTTAACTTACTGGATTTAGTTAGCCTGTTTAAACCTTAATCAAGACCGGCCGGGGGCGGAGCATGATCTCAAAACTGAATAGAATTTAACATAGTGGATTTAGTTAGCCTGTTTAAACCTTAATCAAGACCGGCCGGGGGCGGAGCATGATCTCAAAACTGAATAGTTCTTTTTTAAATATAACGTAAATTATTTTGCACAGAATATGATGACCAAACGAATGCCACCAAAAAAAAAAAAAAGTACCCGAACTACTGAGAAGATCAACAACCCCCGCCCCCGTACAGAGAAAATTTCCAGTTGTCATTAAGAAAACAATAAGAATATGTCAATAATAAATAGAAATTATATATACGAAAAATTATAATTCTTTTAACAGACAGAAATAATCCTGGTAGACCCTAATTATTAAGGACATTAAGTTTTTCTTTTTAAATAATAACAAATAGACTCATTTGCACAGACACACCAGTACACACGCGGGAATAAGGAGTAGTGTTTTATAGTAGTTATAATTTCAAAAAAAAAAAAAAAAAAAAAAACAATCAAAGTCCTTTTACTCTAAAAATCCTCTAATTGTTATTATACTAGAAACATTTATTATTACAACATTTTTTTTTTGTTTTTTTTTCAATAGATTTAATCAAGACATAAAAAAAAAATAGGGGTTAAACATATATTTT